>JAZDUH010000449.1:0-82500 GCA_036419115.1 Scarus forsteni | reverse complement strand
ATGTGTACATATGTGTATATATGTATATATGTATATATATATGTATGTATATATATGTGTATATATATGTATGTATATATATATATATGTATATATGTATGTATATATATATATATATACACACACACATATATATATATATATACAGCCAGATATGGATGTATTGTATAAAAGTCAAACATTACCTTCTTTAGTGGTAGCCTGTGGTCTGCCAACATTTTCATTATGATCCATGATTGCCAGCTGTGTGCGTGCCCGCATGGAGTCATAACCAAAATGCATTCTTTTAGGAGTGTATTTCAGCAGCATAGAGTGGTACGCCTCCAGAGAGCCTGTTTTGTTGAATGACAGATAACCAACGATAAATATAATAATAATAATAATAATAATAATAATAATAATAATAACAATGAGTTGGGGTTTTTTTACTGTTACATTTTTTTTAACTGGTAAACTTAAAAGTTATTTGAACTTTACCTTTTTCATGCCACCTTTTTTTGGCAAAATATGTAGTTGATAAAAACTCAGACAAATAAGAGTTACTCCACAGATTATGCCAGTAAAACTGCAGTTACAACTGTAATTTAGAAGAAACACTACAGTTTATGAAACAAAGTGTAAAAAGGACTTACCAGTATGTTTGAAAAGGGACATTTGCCTTATGTCCCGGAGGAGATTTTTGTCCATCACAATTTCTTTCAGTGCATAGAAAGAAGGGGAACCAGGCTCAATCCACTTCTTTCTCTCTTGCTGCTCGTGTGTCAGAGGAGGATGATGACAGGTACGCTCAACTCCCTCTTCTTCCCATCGATGAGTACCACAGATGTGATGCAGCAGTGAAGTCCATCGACGAGTACAAAGCTGAAATGATAACCAGCAAAATATTTCTATTCAGACCTAATAAACAATCAAAATACTGTCCTGGATAGAAAAAGTGAGTTTTACAAAATGGGAAAAAAATACCTGTGCATTTTTTTGTACGACTTGGGGATTTGTAAATGGTGTCATTCTTACCTCTTGATCTCCTTTTGAGGATGCACATGACCAATACAGGTGGTTGGTTATGGATTTGAGCCAAGGTAGCAGGTCTTTTCTGTCCTTCCTGTTTGATGCAGCAACAATTTTCTTTTTGACACCTGAAAAAAAACACACACACACACACACACACACACATAATCACTCATCAAGTAAACAATACAATTCGAACACATACAATGAATTAGAAATTATTTCTCCTGTCTGTAAATCAATACGCAGTTCCATGCTGTGTTTCATGTGTGACCTTTCAATAATAACTTACCCTTGACTACATGCCAGGGGTCAAACTCGTGCCGGATTTGGGGATGTTCCTCTCTCAAGAGTTTTCTGATTGAAGGAGAACGGTCAGTGGTCATCACTGCCACATCCACCCCACAATTCAGTAACTCCTGCAGGCCCCTCTGGAATCCCATCACCTCCATCGCGACAGAGCTAGTCGTTTGACACCTAGAGCATAATGATGTGCAAATTTGTATATCAACGGGTATTTTTCTCCTGGTGAAAGCAGCATTTTATCAGAGAGTGCATTTTTGGTTTGCATTGACAACTTACCTGGACTAATTCAAAATGTACAATTTCCTTGGTGGCATCATTCTGGAAAGAGTAGGTGGAGTACTTTGCACTGTAACCTTAGAATAGAAACACAGATGGCAAACTTACTCAGGTGTTTGGGCTACGA
The DNA here is from genome assembly GCA_036419115.1 of Scarus forsteni. NCBI lineage: Eukaryota > Metazoa > Chordata > Actinopteri > Labriformes > Labridae > Scarus > Scarus forsteni. The sequence continues at coordinate 80,783 of JAZDUH010000449.1, read as the reverse complement.
TCGTAAGAAATTATTATCTAATATTGGTAACAATGTAGTATTTACCTGGACTGTCACACCTTGCATCACCACAGAATTCATGACGAATTCCTGATTGTGAGCCTTCTAGGAGCTGAGACATTATTTGGTCACGCTTAGATTGATAAGCAGACTGTATGGCAGGTAGAAGGTAGGTCCGCTGAATGTTATAGAACTGTGTTCTCTGTGGAATGGGAACTTTCAGGAGAGTTGCCCAGTCTGCTAAGTCTGTGTGTGTTGATCCAGTGAAAAATACTGATGCACAGATCAGTAGATTATTTTCTGGCATGCGTCTTCGGTCAGGACATGATTGCCAGTCACCAGAGTGGTTCCCACAGGTCCAGTGGATTCTGATTTGGCTGCCTCTGGTGGTGATGGTAGTCTCGGTTATGGCACTGCTGCACTTGGGACAGGTTTTAAAAAGTTGAAGAAGATGTGACTCGTTCACTATCCATTTTCTTTCAGCCCATCCTGTTGCAGTGTCTCAGAGGAGCTTGTAGATACAGAACCTGTGCTGGAAGGTGAGTCAGAATTTGGTGGGACAAAGCTGTCGTCTCTGTCTTCAAGACCAAAGTCCCCGAAACTCGTGCTCATATCACGCACTTCGGAGTCCATTTCACCTTCCTCTTCACTCTGAAGACACAAGATAGTTGTAAATATTTTCAATAACTGCACATGCAGTCAAGTCAGATATTTTCACTCTCAGCAATAATTACATCATAAATTTTATGCAGACATGCTTGTCCATATATAAGAATAGCAGACACGCATTTCAACTTACTTGCAGTAATGGCGATGATGCAGAGGCAGACGGGCGTGCAGTAATCGCAGTGGGGGTTGACTTCGAAGGCATAATTTCCTGCACACAAAAAAACAGTCAGTTTAGTAATGGGTGACAAAAATATGGGCTCTGCTAATATTTACACAAGTCATCTTTGCTGCTTTGCTTACAGATTGGCGTGACCACGTAGGAGCCAAAGCAATATATTTCCCAGATGAGGATTTTCTTGACCGTGTTGTTGTCTGAGGTGGACTGGTGAGAAGTAGAGTCAATCCACTTGGCCACTTGTCTGCTCTGTGCTCACTTTTGACTGGAGTGGATTGTGGTTTACTTTCAAAGTCTGTTATTGGTAAAAACACGTCACCACTGCCACCTTCCTAAAAACAAATAAGACATATGTGTTACACAGCATCATAACAAAAACAGCTTACACTATGTTCCTAGAGCTGATTATTCAAAAATTTCAAAGACATTCTCCATATTTAGGACGTAGTCTGTGTTGCAAGGCAGATCGTGATAAAAACTGGCTTCATGCCTTATCTCCCCAACTTGAACAAGTTACAGTAGCGTAATTGCATTACCTCCATCGTGTCAGCTGTGTCTGCTTCAACCCGTGGGATGGCATTCTTTTTCAGATGTACTCGCTGCCTTTTCTGCTCCTCTTTCTCCTTCCTCGGCTTTTGAGGGAAAAAGTCTTCAGCAGCAAAGTGAGCGCTGCAAACTCGATGATCGGCACGCCTCAACGCTTCCACGGTACTATTCGGATCTAACTTCAGAACAACGATCCAGAGTTTCAGCAAGTCCAGATCATGAAACGGTAGCCTATGGAAAGTCACCGTTGCCCATCTTGCCATTTTGTTGGTGCAATTGGGAAAAATGCATACACGAACCATGATTTTCTCTTCAGCACTAGCACCGTATGTAGCCACCGCTCGCCTCTGAAACAATGAGTCAGACTATGCGCATGCGCGCCAACCGAAGAACACTTTCCAGTTCAGAGGTCCGCCCAGTAAGGTAAACATAGGTTGAGCAACCCCTGACCATCATGGCGGAGTAGCGAGCAGACAGTGATGAAATATTGGCGAATAAATGAGTTTTTGGACGATTAATGCAGTTTTAGGAGCGGCGCTATGTATGCCCCATTCGCTACCATTATACAGAGGTCCGCCACTCGATTTTGGATCTAAATATCTCCCGAAGCACTGTTTGGATCAGGAAAGCCTTCTGGGTGAGTATATTGTTCTACTTCATTCTATAAACAATGTAAAAGCTCCAGGAACCGAACTTATCCTTTAAGCTCTAAAGAGTCACTGCAGATTGACTTTATTTCATCTGAACATGTGATCAGTGGAGTTACAGCAGACTAACTCATATCAGGTTTTAGATCCTTTAGGGTCAGTCCACGGTTAAACCCCACAGTGACAAACACTCTTTTCCTCTCAGTGATCCTCAGCTGGGTCGACGTTGAACAAATGCACCTGTTGTCTTGTTTTTACATTCTTTGTTGAACTCAGAAACCCAAGACTTGAGATGAAGAAAACTGTTAAATAATGGAGTTTTAAAAAAGATGATTATTAAAAAAAGTATAGTAAAACTATATAAATAACTGAGGTGATGATATTTCTGTTTACTTTAGAAGTTATTATACACTGTATGCTGTGATTCTGATCTGGGAAACATTAAAGACATTCATAGCCAGTCTGCTCATCCTGTCTCTTCATTTCCAGGCTGAGAATGAAGGATTTTTAACCCAGCCTGACGTAAACCTGCCCTCTGCTGAACTTAAGATTTAACAAACAGGCTTCACCTTTACTGAAAGGAACACAGGGTCTCTAATTTTCTGTCTGATCAGTTCTGTGACACTCTGTCGAACATCTTTCTTCCATTCTAAAGTATTTTGAGATGGAAACGAGGCTGCAATAGAGATGATAAAATAATATCTATATCTCTATAATATCTCTATAATATCTATCTATCTATCTATCTATCTATCTATCTATCTATCTATCTATCTATCTATCTATCTATTGTTTTGCAGTAACACTGAACCAAAATTTATCTCAAACAAAATCATTTTTTCCTATAATCTGGTTTGTTTCTCACAGATTTAAGACAACAAAAAAATCAGTTGGATTTCACTCAGATTTACACCTTTCATAATCACAAATGATTCTGAAAATGTTTGATAGGGACTATCATTTTCAGTCTTAGCTTTGACTCTGCAGACATTTACATATCAAATGAAATCAAATCAAACTTTATTCATAAAGCACTTTTCATACATTAAAAATGCAGCACAGAGTGCTATAGAGAACCCCACACACACACACACACACACAAACACACATACACATATACACTCTAATAACATGACTTATAATGCATGATTTCAAAATCGTACAGAGGAGCCAGATCAGGAAACACCAGGAGGTCGTCTGTACTGGGTCCCACGGCTCAGAGCCAGGATGCCTCCATGCGGGCGCACCTCGCTACAGGGCCAGTGAGGAGCCCACCGCAGCAAAGCAGTACTGCAGACCCCCCACCTGCCCACCACGAGACAGAGACAACCCAGTCAGAGCCAACAGCGCCCCCCAGTGCAGGAAGCCCCCCACTGAGGAAGCACTGGAGATATGGGATAAAAACATAAAACTACATAGACTAAGAATCATAAAAATAGTCACATTAACTAAATAAAATAATAATAAAAGAATAAAATTATAAATTGTAGTAGAATAAGAATAAGTAAGAAGAGGGCTAGAATATATAAATAAAATAAAAATATAGAAAAAAATAACAGAAATATGGGAATAGTTAAAAGCTAAATTAAAAAGGTGGGTTTTTGAGCCTACTTTTAAAAATATGAACATTCTCTGCAGCCCTGAGGTCCTCTGGCAAACTGTTCCACAGACGGGGTCCATAATGCTGGAAAGATACCTCAACGTAAGTCCGTGTTCGAGCTTTAGGAATCATTAAGAGGCCAGTGCCAGAGGATCTCAGGGTCTGCGAGGGTACATATGGTAAAAGCAATTCTGAAAGATAAGAAGGTCCAAGACCTCTAAGGCATTTCAAAACCATTAAAAGAACCTTAAAATCAATCCTAAAGCACACAGGGAGTCAGTGCAGTGATTTCAAAACCAGTAACACTTTTATAACAAGAAACACCATTAATGTGTGCTAAGCCTCACAGAAACATGACTCCTAACAGACCTCCAACAGCCCTCCACAGATCTCCTGAAATTTTCTGTCCATATAAACTTTTTATTAGATTAAATGCTAAAATAATTTTTAATTTAAGAGTTCTGACTTAACTTTAGTAGTGAATCTGTGTCCCATAGTTGTCTGTTATCACAAGTAAAGTCTGATTTTAATAACTGTCCGTTTAGATCTTCATTAAGTTGTTTTCATATTTTTCTACTCTCCTTTTTTAGGTAAAAAAAAAATGCAGCTCCATGGTCCAACAGTCTATATTCTTAAATAAATAAACCAGTGATCCATAATTCTGTTGAACTTTGTGATAATTAATGTGCAATAAGAGCTAAATCCACTGATGTCAGTGATTTAAAGAGACAGGTGTAATCACTTATTTCACCACTAGATGGGGATGTTTTAAAACTTAAGCAGGTGGAAGTTCCTCTTTATGTTTCAATGCTTCAATTCTAAAAAAAAAAACAGAAAAACTCTCCCTGACTGGTTCCTATATTTCACAAAGGTATTCTGATATAGCAAGAGCACTTCATCTTGGTAACACAGAGTCAGCAGTTGACAAAGGTCCTTCAAGTCCATCATGTTTCTTCTTGAAAAAAGTTTCTGGACTCTTTTTAATCAATCAAAAGTGATCTGAACTCAGGGTAAAATTTGTCTTTATTGGTCTTTTAATTCAGCATGTTTACTTTCAGCTCCTTTCTCTGTCATTGGTTTTCAATTATTCCTTCTTACATAAAAATGTTGCAAATTAATTTTAATTCCCATTTCATTTAATTTATGCTGCATTGCTTTACTGTCTTTTTATTGACTCCTTGTTGTGTCATCTCTCATATATGTTGTAGTTTGAGTTTGTTTTTTTAACCTGTTTTAAAACTTTCTTTTCTGTTGTTGTCCTTCTGTTGCTGCTTTTATTGCTTATTATCCCCCTCTCTTTCTATTCGCTTTTCTTCTGCTTGGACTGCTTCAACAACTTGGCGCAGGGACAATTTCAATCTCTCCTCCATTGACTCCACCCTCGGCAGATGAAGCCATCCTCTGCTGGTCTGAATCCCCGGGGAGGACGGCTCTCCTCAGGCTCCTTCCTTCCATCTCCAACCAGCAGTCCAAAGCGCACGAGGAGGAAGAGGAAGGAGACACGATGAAATACAATTTGTTTTCCTCATGAATAATTTTGTGTATCTTTAATGTGATTGAGTCAATTGTGGCTAAAAAAAGGTATAAATGGTTGGCGTATAAGCACATTTTAGGACAGAGGTGTGCAGCCAGGTGGTCTCTCTTCTCCTGTGCACACTACTGCTCTTCCTGCTGATATGCCACATTCAGTTTGGCCTCTCTTCATCTTAAGTCCTGTAATGTCTCTTCGGTGAGGTCAAAATGGCATCCATGGCTATGTTTTGACTGATGCAACATGTGACAAAGAATGCAGTGACACACTTAATACCTGCCTGTGAGGTTTTGGTGTCGGTGGTTACTGTGCACCTGTCAGCCAAATTACCACTGCACCGGGTGTGCTTCACCTGAAACCGAGAATAGACCAGGTGCACACCTTCTACACAGATTTTTGGCACGAAATTGTCACTGTGCCAACGTGAATCTGTCGGGACCTTCCCCTGGTGTTCCGCCACACCCATCTCTGTGCCAAATCACTGCAGTGAGCCGAACTAAATTAACACTGCGCTGGGTGCACCAGGCACTGCCACCCTGCGCCACCCAGAAAATTAGGTTCCTTAGTGAGGAGGGTAAGATTTTCTTTTCTGTGCTTGCCAAGAGAATGAATGTATACATCTGTACACACCAAAAATGGATCCATCAATATGTCTACCCAGAAGGGCAGTGTTGAAGGGTGGCGTTGACTGAGGAAGTCCTCAGTCAGCTCATCCAAGAAACAAAGGGAAAAAAAAGGCAGCCTAACAGTTGTTCGCCTTGACTTTGCAAATACATACGCGCCAGTTCCCCATAACTTGATCCAAGTTGTTTTGGACTTCTATCACATCCCACATAACATCCAGGTCATGATCACTTGCTACCTGTGAGACATCAAGCTATGATTCCAGTCTACCAAGTTCCAGTGGAGAAGGGGATAGAGACAGGGTGCACAACCTCTCCCACCTTGTTCATCTTATGAATCTGATTATCTCAACAGCAATTGCAAAATCAAGGCATCCAAAGACTGCTGCAGGTTGTCAATGGCCAGTAATCAGGGCATTCATGGAATACCTCACTGTGAAAACACCAACTCATGTGCAGGCAAGATGGGTTCTGGCAGAACTGGATCGCATGACCACCTGGGCAAAAATGGTCTTCAAGCACAAGAAATCAGGGACCCTGGTGATTCAAAAGAGCAGATCAATAGGAAGGTTTGAGCTACCTGTTCAAGGGGAAGTGATCCCTCAAATCCGAGGGAACCCAGTCAAATGCCTTGGAAAGTTGTTTGACTATTCTCTGTCAGACAAGAACAATATTTCCAACACAGGAAAACAAGTGGAAGAGTGGCTGAAGAGGACTGACTAGGCCGGTCTGTCGGGGAAATACAAGTGCTGGATCTACCAACATGGCCTGCTACCAAGACTCATGTGGCTTCTTAGTGTTTACGAGGTGCACCTGACACCTGTTGAGGAGTGGAGAGGAAGTTTAACAAGCACCTTAGCAGATGGTTGGGAATACCCCCAAGCTTTACATCCTTGGGACTCTACATAAGGTCAGGCCAGCTCCAGCTTCCCTTGTCATCAGTGGTGGAGGAATTCAGTCAGTGGTAGTCAAGTGCAGACTATCTCTGACACTCAATGACTCTCAAGACCAGTTTACCAAGGAAGCAGGAGTCAGAAAAAGATCTGGCCACGAGTGGGCCACCAGAACAGCAGTTGTCCAAGCAGAAGAGAGGGTATGGGGACAGCTCAAGTGCAGAAGTGGTCGAAGTTTACTCCTAAGGAGAGGGGAACCTTGAAAAGGAGGGAAGAAAAGCAAAATCTATCGCCCTTGCAATTCAAGGAGCCTGGACAAGGTGGAACCTCCCAAAGAGATCCATCACATAGAGTGAACTGTGTCTGATGGAACCTTTATGGATATCCTTTATACTCCAAGCAGTGTATGACATCTTGCCAAACCCAGCCAATTTGCACAGGTGGGGAATGAAGGAGGACCTGCTGTGCAGGTTGTGTGGTGGGAGAGGAACGATGGTGCACATTCTGTCAGAGTGCAAGACTTCTTTGACTTAGGGGAGGTGCAGATGCCGTCATGGATGTTGGCAGTGCTTGCAGACATCCTGGAGTGCGAGAGGAGTAAGAAGCAACCAGCCAAAGCAAGACCACAGCTGAGTAACATTGCCTTTGTAAAAAAGGGCCATAGACCTCATGGGCACAGCCATGCTAGGCAGCATCTCCTGCAGGCTGCCCAGATATGGGAAATGGTGGTAGACCTCGGGAGGAAACTCCAGTTCCCAAAGGCTATACTGTCCACACCCCTCAGACCTGATATCATCTTCTGGTCTGCACAGGGAAAAAAGGTAATCTTGGTGGAGTTGACAGTGTCATGGGAAGAAGACCGTGAAGAAGCTGCAAAGAGGAATAAGCCAAATACCAACACTTGTCCAAGACTGCCGGGACAAGGGGTCGACAACATGGCTGATGACAGTGGAAGTAGGATGTTGAGGATTCCCAAGTCAGTCTGTGTGGAATCAAGTAACAAAGATCAGACTGAGAGGCCGCTTGAAGAAAGCAGTTGTTTAGAGATGCCACAGAATTCCTCTGCTGTGTGGTTTAGTCAGTCACTCTGAACTCTTTCTGAAAATAATTAATTCCAAGTGTCTTTTTCTAGTCTTCTAATTCATTTTTGTCTTTGTTTTTTTAATTTTAAATTTTAAATTTTTGATTTTGATTTTGATTTTTTTTTTTAATTTATTTATTTATTTGTTTTTTTCATTTTTGTCTTTGTATCCAGACTCTGCTCCTCGAACATCCTCTTACTCTGAGAAACTGAAGGACTTTCCACAGAAGACCTTCAGCACCCAGAACTTCACTCACCTTCAACCAGCCGGCCCACAGCATCTCCATCCTTCATCATAAATCCTCTGGAGCTGTGATGGTGTTCATGTCTGCTTCTGGGAGAGGTGGAGAAAATCAATACACTGTACTGTGGTGACTTTCGGAGATTTTAACACAGGGGCCTCAAACTCAGATTAACCAGGGGCCACTTTAAGTCCTGCCACCTTGATGGAGGTCCAAACCAGCTTTCAAATCTTACAAATACAACAAATTTTAAGAAAGTTTTACATTTCATTTATTAGTAGTAGTAGTATTTATCTGCCACACTTCATTAATTTTGTAAACTGTTTTCATTCACTTTGATTTCCATTTGTTTTTAAATACTCATTTTCTTACCTTGTCTAAAATATCCCAACTTTTTACTTTATCTATTAATACACTTAGGGCCAGATCCTCAAAAGGTTTGCACTGCCTTTGTGACCACTAAACCTGTGCAAATGACAGAAAAAAATAGCGTGCGATCCTCAAAGCATAGGCAAAGGGTGAAATATATGCAAACAGAACCCAAACTGCACTGCCGCTCCTGGCTGTACCGGTCGTATTTGCATGCATGTAAAGTAGGAAATATTCATAAATTCAGGGCAAAAAAGCCCCCTTCATATGCAAATGAGCCTTGTTGCAAATACCACCTAATCCTCAAAGACCAGAGCTAATTACCACATGCTGTTTAGCTGTGCAAATTAACATCTGTGAGAACAGTGTATTAAATTTGCGCAATTTCTCTTTCTCCCTCTCTCTCTCTCACTCTCTCGCTCAAAATGATTGGAAATTGCACTGAGTTGGTTCTAACTGTTGTAGCGATTATTTTCTGGATATTCCTGGGTATAATTTAAAGAAATTTATATTCATTTTATAACCAAGTTTGCTCTCGTTAATAAAAGGGGCACCGTCCTTTTTATACAAAAAATGCAAAATTAACTTATTGATTTATTAATTATTTCATTTAAATTAGATACATCAATTAAATCAAACTTTATCAGTTTAATCAATCTCAAATCTAAAGACAGAACTCTCATGCAGTGATGTCAATCTTCCAAATAGAATACCAACAGACAGAACTTTAAATATATAAGGGTGATTTATTAAAATGAATATATAAGACAAAATAAAATAAAATAAACACTTAGGAAGGGATAAATGTCAGAGTTATACTAAATCAATGATGCTGTCAATCAGGAAAGAAGATATGAACCCTCAAGGAACGTTTAAGCATATGGAGTGGTTATAGAGGATTCATTTCCGAATTAACCTACTTGGAAAAGGTCAAATCAAGGGGAAATTATTAGAGAATTGAACCAAGACACACTCAAGCCCATCTGAAAGAAGAACCGCGCCTTACTTCGTGCAGCTTATGATCCGATCTCAAAGCTGATCCGGAGCTACTGGAGAGCATTGGAGGGCTGTTCTGGTTCTGGTGTCGTCCCAGAGGGTGAAGTCCACACTCTATACAACGCGATGGATCCAGGAATGATGTTCCGATGTGAGCTGGTTGGTCCCAGGTTTCCCGGGAGAGAAGTATCGTCTTAGATTGGACTGGCAGGTTCTGTTCAAGGTGAAGCTGGAGCGTTGGTGTCTCGATTGTATAAAAAAATATGATTTGTAACTAATTCCAAAAATCAAGAATTCGTCGGCCATACGAATACTATTCTGAAATTAATAACAAAAGTCCATTCACTATGAAGTAAATCTTTGAAGTCTTTTATAGCTCACTGGCTTTTATAGGCGGGCGTGTCACAAAAACTTAGACAAAAGAATTAAGGAAAAATATGTGAGCCAAGTCACAGGAGTGATGACGAAGAAGAGGAGGAAGAAGAAGAAGCGGGAGAGAGAGAGAGACCACGTCTCTCTGGTTTTAAGCTACTCGCAGGGGGAGGGCTTTTGGATGAGTTAACGACACTCTATCAACTAATATTTGGCCAGAATTAAGTTGTATTTTGATTAAACATCCAATATAAGCACTCCAACTGGATAGGAAATCTCATGGTGATCAATTTGATACCAAATACTATATATCTAAAGTATAAGAAAGACTTAAACAATTCAAATCCTATTAAACAGTCAATTAAACAAAATAGATGTGGTTAACTTAAGGCATACAAGTTAACACGCCTTTGGGATGTTATGCTACTAAACTTAAGGTGTAGAAATCCTGTTATAAGCATTCTTCAATGAAACAGAGTGAAATGAAATAATGCAGAGTACAGGCACATTTCTGGAGGAGAAGATCTCTTCTCAGTTTGTCAGAAGGTTTTCACCGATAATCAAACTTTTTGATAACTCCGGTATCTTTAGAGCTAAAAACACTCAAGTCACATCATTAGAAAGCATTTGTCATGACAGGATAAAACATCACATTGTTAGATATGTCCATTATTTCATTTAAAGAGTTTAAAAAAAGTTTGTGGGTCTTCTGTGTGGACAGAGACCACATCTGGAGCCGGTGAGGGGTCTAGAATGGCCAGGGAAGTCAAAGGTCAACTTAGGTGCCACCTAAGAATTGTTTATGACTTGGGAACAAACTCTCTTCGAACACATTATTTGGTCTCAGCCAATCGCTGTTTAGGAAGAAAAGTAAACATCCACACCGATGTCTGTTTGGGGGTACCTTGCAGTCATTAACGACAGACTTGATAGCGCCACATGTCTCTAGGAGATTTACAGTCATGGTGCAGGAGGGCACAGAGTCAGAGAGGAATGTAGTGTTCTTGTCCCTTTTGGAGTTCCATTAGTTGATCAGTTTTATTATGCTACACTGTGGAGCAGAGTCTTTTATAAGAGCTGTCTTGCCAGGACTCTTCGGTAATCATGGCAGCAGTGATAGTAGCCAGGCGAAGGCGCTGTGGCAGGCAAGATGGCAGGCTCGCACAAGAGAGGATTTATCGGAGGAGAGTATCACTATGATTTAAGTGATAATGAAATAATTTGCAGATAGCAGTTGCCAGGCTGAATGATCCTTGCGCTACTAGATGATATCAAGGATAACAGTAATATAGCCAACTGTTTACATCTCTGTGAATATATTCCACCTTTTTAAAGGTGCTATGAGGAGAATTTATCGCCGGCGTAATGCTGCATTCGTGTAACCTCGGAACTGGGAGTGACATCATCTCCAACTTATCAGCGTTCCAGTTGAAGTCAGAAAAAAACATGCCGATATACCAGGCTATTGTTAGCTGTTGTTAGCATGCCCTGCGCTGTTGTATGAAGAATGTGATTATCACTATGGCAGCATTTTTGTAAATATAAGTCTAACAATACTATGTATACAGCTGATCTAGAGCGACACACCCCAGTCAGAAGTGCAAATAAATGGATTATTACAGGAGCTAAATAACTGTTCACACTGGGGACATCCATCTTCGATTGACACCTCGGGGTGGCGAGGTTTCACCGAGTTCCCAGCAGGAAATTCCGACTTTGGGGGACGTTAGTTTCCCGCTTGGAACTCAAAATTCCTACTTCTGACTACAACTTGAACGCACCGGAGACGTGAAGCAAAGTGTGTGTGTTTGTTGTGGTAAATGCAGCATGGATCTTTGTCGGAACTCTGCATTGCTTTACAACTTCTTTTTCAACAACTTACAGGATGCAGAGCCACGAGGTAATGTATCTCTTTCTAGTTACGTAGCAGTAGTTTTTGATGTGTGATGACAAGCAATGCGGGGAAAAGTTATTATCGTAGTTGTAGCCGGCATATATCGCTACTTACAGCCCGGTGCTCTCAGACGTGTAATATAAATAATAAAATAATATAAATTTGCTCTAGTTTTAATTGTCTGGATCCCCGAAGTTGAGTATCTAGGCCAGTCCAGCCCTGACCGACCCAACCGGAAGGCTAAAGAATAGCATTTATAGATAACCTATTAAGATGCTATATATAGCTATAAAACTCATCGATAAGTGTGTATTTCGATCAGGCATGAGTCTAAAAGTGAGACTTTTTTGTAATTACTTAAAAACTCCTCACAGTCTCTTTAAGTAAACATGATTTTTTTTTCTAAATACAGTCTGTAAAAAACCCCTGTGACCCCCTTGACCACTTTTTGGTCATTTGAGTTTTTTTTTTTATTTTGGCTGTTTCAATAACAAAGGCTAAAAGAAATAAACAAAACAAACAGGATGAACACCAGAAAAAAAGACAACAAAAAAATCAACACTTATGGACGTACGGTCCTTTGACCACTTTGAATCACTTTGTGTTCATAGTAAATAATTTCAAGTTTTTTTTCTTTTCTTGAGGGGCACAACTAATACTTTGACATTTATAAACTTGGCGGCTGTGTCTCAGGAGGTAAAGGTTGTCCACTAAATGCCGAGTGTTTCACTAAATAAAGGGATAAATCAGTGATACTCAAACAACCCGAGAAAGAAACCTAACTCAGCTTCTCATCCTGACAATAGTAATTCAGCTGCTTCAGTGGTAAATCAGAGTGAGCTTTATGTTGACCTAAAGACAGAACCACGGACAGCTCTGCTGTAATGTAAATAGATCAGTATAAAAGATTCAGGACCACGGACAGCTCCACGTCAACTTGTTTATATAAATGATATACTTATATATTTATATTATTTTTTAATATCATCAGGACAATATAATTATTAATAAATAAATCTACATATCAAGCCTTAACCATTAAAAAAATGACAACAAAACATGAATGCCAAATAAGGTCATGATAAATTACAATTATTTTTCTTTCCTGTCTCTTAATTGCCATCATGTGGCAGGCGGCTCAGGCTGATTTCTCCCCTTACAACAGAAACATTTCTGGCCTCAAGAGCAGCAGCAGTCCTACTTATGGCCCCATCATCACTGCATGACTTCCCTGCATTTGTGCTCTCAAGCCTGAATTTATATATTTTTTTTGACCTGCGAGAGCACTTCAGCTGACGTGAACTACTCGCAAGTTCACATCTTGTGCCTCACTGTTACTGCTTATTGTTCTTGTGCCGTTGTTTGTTTTTACCGCTCAGTGTAAAGGGGATGTCAATCTCAATGTTTGCAGGGACAAAGCCACTTATATGCCACAGGAATTATTGCATTCAGAGGCGCACCTTAGTGGTAATCATAGTCACCTTAGTGGTCATTTATTCTAATGGTTATATGTTCAGTTAACAGAAATATATATCTCAAAATGAACATTTCTGTGTTTTTATTTTTTCCAACAATAGATAGAGCTTTAGGAAAAGGGACTTTTTATCATAGAGATAATTACAGGGAAAAGTTTGTCTATCAGCGGCCTTGTGACTTGGTCAGGACATCCTGCAAACTGACGGCTCTCAGCAGGTCAGACATTTCCTCCTTTGCTCAGACTGAAATGCTGCAAAGGCTCGTGATGTCCAGATTTCTGATCTATGCATATGTCAGCACAGCATAACTGGATATGTATGTGGAATCTATAGAAAAGGTTTTAATTGTGAAATTGCTTTACAAAGCTCACACTTTCTTTTATTAGTGGTAGTATTTAATTGTGCCATTGGCCTCAAGCAACCCCCCTTCAAACAATTAATCTAACCCTTTACGTACCCTGGGGGAGGATAAGATATTTATCTACTACTTTTCTCAATTTTATGTCAGTATTTTAGCTTCTTAATTTGTTTTTAAGCTTTTTTTCAGCACTATACATAATGAATGAATACACACTGGTAAAATTTAAGAAATTGTACAGAACAGAAAAACACTTTGAATTCTCCCTGATTCCCCTGACTAAAAGTTCAGTTCTTAAAAAAATAACGTGGAAATCAGGAAAATAATATAAGCAAAGATGTCTCAATATGACGACGAATCTTTGACATAGAAAAAAGAACAATAAAATAATGATGATGATGATATGAACTTAGATAAATGAATAAATAGCTAAATATAAAAATATATATCAAAATTTTAAAAAAAGTTATTAAATAACCAAATATACAATAGATATGAACTGTGAAGATCTGTTGTCTGTTAAACATTATTTGGCAGCAGCTAATTGATTTGGAGACTTTGAGGTTTATTCACCAGTGTAGTTCATTTGAGAGTTCATTTCTTTATATTTTCAATAAATGGGGACCACATTCTTTAAAATCTGTCCGCTTGCTATTTGATTTTCTTTTTGTTTTGGATTCATTTGACCTTTTTTATATTCATTCATATGGTAAATAACTAAACTCAAATCATGAGAAGGGAAAAGCCAGTCAGTGAGTCTGCAAATTTGTACACAACATTATATATCTTAATATCCTCTAAAGACTGTTGAGTCTGTGTTCTAAGAAAAGTTTGCAAAGCCAAGCATTGACCTATCACTGCTGTGCCAAGTTAAAGAAAAATAATAATTATTATTATTAAAATAATAACAATAATGCATAGAAGATGTTTGATGGAGTAACTTAAAAATAGAGAAACTAGTTGAGAACCGGTTATGTAATGTATAGATTAAGTTGTTATTTTTTTTTTTTAATCTTAACTTACCTATTTGGTATGTTATGCTGTCTTTTATCTGGATCTCAGGTCTGTAATAAATTTACAGTTGCTCTAAATACTCAGCTGGGATATTGATAAATAATACAACTACTGTTCATATGCCAATCAGCATCTTTATTGGGTGCTCTGTCAAATATAAGTCCATATACTGACTACACATCATTCAGCATAACTCATCTTTAAATTTACCTAACATATAAAAAACTTCATTTAAACAAAAAAAAAAAAAAAAAAAAGAGGAACAAAGCAAAGTTTCATTTCTGAGATGAAGAATAATTTTCTATCATCGTGCTGTTTGTTGAATTGATCTCATTTGTGTTACTGACATGGTAACACAACTGCAATATATGTAATACGATATTTAATGCAGGTTATCATTAAAGTGAGATTCTTTACACAACTTTACACAAGAGCAACACCTGCTTCTGAATTCTTCACAATAAAATCACATAAAAATCAGACACAGAGGAATTTCCTTCTTTAAAGACAAGTAAGAAGAAGAGTAACAGTAAATGCAGAAGAGCAGTTGATGGTTACTTTAAAATGCAAAATCCAAAACAGATGTGTGTTAGAAAACATGTTAAACATTTGTTAGGTGAGTTAATCTATTCAGCAGCAGATTTAAACCACTGATTAGCCACACAAGTTCAAATATTAAAATGACCATAAATCAAGTTGTAAAATAGTTAATATAATACTTGTGTGTCTACATGTGTGCTGCGACTCAGAAAAACACACTAATAAACCAAAACATTGAGTGGAAGCAGAAATTTGTCATAAATGTGTCATTAATGTCTGGTAAGACTGATGATGTGTCTGACTTGTCAATACTTGAAGCTTCAGTTATTAAATGTCTATTTCCTGATATCTGTTTGTCTGCCTCCATAAACAAACGTTGACTTCTTGTGTTTGCTTTGATACATAGACGATGCTCCATGAGCTCAAACAATCCACATCAGAGGGATGTTATTCTAGTCTCATTTAACACCAAATGAACTCTTGAGACTTTCTTTTGCAAGCTCTACTGTGATGGTTTTCCAAGAGTCTGGAATTTCAGCAGGCTTTGCGTTATAAGCTTTAGCAAATTCGTTGTTGAACTTTTTCAGGACATATTTCCAGTAGTCTGAATCCTTCAGGGTTTTATCAGGAGCGATTCGCCAGTCTGGGTAAATTTCAGTGTACTTCTTGTAAGGGTGGTCCTTGTTATTTGTGTCATTACAGCGAAAAGTACAATCACTGCACACCAAGGAAGTGCATATGTCAGTACAAAGTTTGCCTGACTTCACCCATCTGTATGTGCCTAAACCCTCCGGCCGGTGCAGAGAAGTTTGATGCTCTCTGTGGTCACTTCCTCCTGCCTCACAGGGTGCTTTGCAGAATGGACACAGTTTGCTACACCCGATGACTCTGTTGAAGAGCTCATGCTCAGGGTTTACATGAAGATGTTTAAGCTTGACTTTAATGCTGATCTCATTTAATTCCTTTCTAAGTTTTTCCTCCATGTCCTCCACACACACAGTGAGACACTGAGCAAACTCTTCTGGCTTGACATTTGTCAGAATCTTAAAGGGACCAAGAGCATCCTCAGAAATGACCAGTTTTGTACCTAGTTCCTGACGGATATCTTCAATCAGCTCCTGCAGGTTTGCCCCTTTTTTTTCCTGAGCTTTGAGCACTGCATCATTAATGCTCTTGATACTTGATCTGAGATGTTGGTCCTCAAACTCTGATGAAGTCTCCTTGGTCAGGAGTTTCAGCAACTCATCATGGATCCACTTCTTGATGTACCTCTCATATGAGCAGATGTAATTGCGGTAGTCTTCAAAACTTTCTTTTGATATCAGATCCAGTAAGACTGAGTACTGGAAGAAAATCCGAGTGCTGAACTGGAACCTTGTCCCCATTTTTCCAGTGATATCAGGGCCCAAAGATTTGTAGATAAAGTCTAACACAGCAGGCCCCAAGCAGTCATCTGTGAACTCTTCTGCTCTCTTCTGGCACAGGTCTCTGTTGTGGAACTCGTCCTTGAAGTTGGTACGAAACCTCTCTTTGTTTTCATTGAGACATCTGGAGGGATCGTTCCTTTGGATGAAATCTTCGTTCATCCTCTGAAATTCTCTGGCTGCAAATCCACAGATGTGCTGTTTCAGAGAAACCTCAAACTCGATCTCTATATTCTTTCTTTGTTTGTGTGTCTCTCTTCTGTGTTGCTCCAGCTTCTTATCAATCATACGTAGGATCTCCAGGATGAAATTGCTGTGGTAGTCCTTCTTTCTGTCCATATTCCCCTTTACAGACAGTTGACAATCAATAATGATGGCATCAGCTATGCTTTGCAGTGTATTAACATGATCCTCAATGTTAAAAAATTGGTTGACTTTGTTCTTCCACTTGCTGATAAGCCCTTCACCCGTGTATATAAAATCACCAGATCCACAATCTCTCAGCTGTTTTTGGCTTAGTAACTCACAGGCAGCTCCACCTTTGCGTGATAGGTTCTCTCTCAGGTGGTAGCTTACAATACCTGTGACATCCTTGGGCTTTTGTTCGAAGAGATCTTGTTCTTTCAACATTTTATTCCACATCTTGTCAAATTCTTGGTCTAACTTTTTTTCTGTCATGTTCACTTTTTCCTTTCGACAGTCTTCAATCAATGCTTGTACCCTCTCCTTTAGGTCTTTTGTGTGTCTCTCCTTGATTCTGTCAAGATTTTCCATTCCTCTTCTGACATCTGCTGCAGTTGTGAGTTGGTTATGGACAGATCTTTGCATTTCTCCACAAAGACTCTTTGCACTGTTTGCAAAGTCCTCTCTGTAGATTTCAACAAGATGGACATGACCCTCAGTCTGCTTGAAGTACTTTTCCAGATTTTCAAGGAGCTTTTTCTCCCAAGCAGACACCTCTGAGCATGCTTCACCTTTCAACTTTGTGAGTAAATTTTCAATGTCAGAAAACTCAGATTTCACTCTGCCAAAGTTAGATATCTTAGTTTCTGCAGTTTGTGTCCATGAGTACATTTCTTTTTTGAATTCCCATTCCCATTTGTTGAACTCTGTGCAAAGCTTCATGTATGCATCTGCCACCAGGCTGTTTCTGAAGCTGAAGATGAAGTTTTCATGTTTGACAGCGTTCCACAGGCTTGTTGTCCACTCGATAAACTCCAAGAGATTGCTAGAAGAAGACTCTCTTAAACTTTTGAGGATGTTTTTCTTGAGCTCATAAACAACCTCACTGTACCCTGCATTAACTGGTGCCATTGGTGGGCTCCCATTCCAGAGTCCTGGGACGTAGCAGTTCCCAGTGTCTGGACTGTACTCCATCACGTCAGTGAAGCTCTTGAAGTCTTTGTTTTCCATTCTGGCAGCTGCCTGAGTCATCTCATTTAACTGTTCCAGCAGCAGCTCTCTTTCTCGTAAGTTCTTCTCAGGGGCTGATACATCTGCCACGTTCTGGTGGACAAACTGACATTTGGGTTTCTTGCCCACAGATTTCATTCTGAGGAAGGCATGCACAACTATCTGTAGGATGTCCTTCATTTCTGTGGAGTTCTCCATTGACATATTGATGATGGTGATATCACTCAACCCCACAACAAGTGTTGCAAGCTCATTGTCATGTTCATAGCTGTTGTCAAGTTTTGAAAGCTCTGGTGACTTCAAGCCTTCAGTGTCAATGATCACCAAATAGTCACAGTTGAGTCTGTCTTTGACATCTTCATCTACTTTGATGAGCAACATGAAGGCACCTCTGGTGCATCGACCACTGCTGACAGCAAACTGGACTCCAAACATGGTGTTCAGGAGAGTAGACTTCCCTGTGCTCTGAACTCCAAGAACTGTAACCACCAGAATCTTGCTCTGAGGAGGAACCATGTCATTGAGCTGAGACAGAACATCAGTCACCCATCTGAGAGGAATGTTGGAGGCATCACCATCTACAAGCTCAAGAGGAAATCCATCAAGCAACAACCCTGCACACAGTTTGGGCAGATGTGCTAACTGTTTACGTGATGGATGTGTTTCTGGGAGAGAGACTGAAGCTTCATAGATCTGACCCATTTCACGGAAGAAGTGTTCAGTTCCAAGTGAGCTGTTGGACAGCTGTTGGTCAATTTTTTTGATTTCTTCTCTGTTTTCAGGACTTTTGTTTTTGTTTTTGTAAGCCTCTCTGAGGCCAGACAGCTTCTCTCGAGACAGATTATCAAGGTTCATTCGCATCCATTTCAAGAAGTAACACCTCTCATCACCAGGTCTTGATATTGCGTTGATGAAACATGACATGGCGTTAGACATTTTGTAAGAGTTCTGTTGTGCTCGAAGCTTTGCTTGCTCATTCTGAAGATCACTTTTGTACTTTTCTGTGTTTTCTGATGGGGCTTTTCGGAGCCGAAACATTTCCTTCTCCAAGCAAGTTAGTTCCTTCCATATTTGTCCTTGCAATGGTAGCTGCTCTTCCTTATATTTCAGGATATCTTCAATTTTTTCAGTGATAGCATCTGCATTTTTCTTCGCATCCTGACACATCTTAGAATCTTGATCTACCACAATTCCAAGTTCATGGGCAATGTCAGCCATCTGCTCAATTTTCATCTTCACTGCTGAGTTCTCCACCACACTGTTGACTGCTTTACGCAGATTATTGATGAAGTCAGCATCATTCGTTTTCTTAATCTTCAAAAGGATGTTGCTTTTCTTCAGGTTCAGCTCCTTTGCCACCTTCAGGAGAGCATCCATTCTGAATCGTGGGCTTTGGTGGTTACCTATCAAGTAGATCTGTGCCTTGTGGTGTTGGTTTGTGAGCAGCTTGCACTCTGAGTCCAAACTGTCAAAAAACACAAAAACTGCTGCAGATGTCTGACACAAAGAAGCAAACTGTGTTTCAAATGAAGCAATGTCCCCACGAAGGTTAGCCACAGCCACCGGCTCACTGAAAACATCCATGTTTTTGTTCCCACAAGGTAGATACCAGGAGATTTCAGTCAGTCCATTGGATATTTGTCTTCTACAGTCACCATTTTCTAAGTTACGGTGAACAAATGTATCGTGGTACTGCTGAGAATTACTCAGAAGCTTGTTAAGGATCTCTGACTTAGACAACGAGCACTCACCTAGTCTGACAAAAGAAACCATTGGAAGTTCAGAGAGAACAATCCTGTCTTCAATAAAGCCCTTAGACTCTGACAGAGATGAAGGTCTGTACTTCTTCACTATGTCTCTCATGGCCCAAAGCATCATTGTGCACTGCTTTGTGTCACAGTTAGGAAGCAGCAGAGGCACTGAGAACTGACACATGGACATTTTGAGGGCCAGCTCTTGCTGAACGAAACCATCAGAACAAAGAAAGAGAGCAGTGATGATGTCAAGGGGGTTCACCCTGTCACCAGACTGCAGACCACCAACAAGATCATCCAAATCAATCTCTGCTTCATCTGAAACATCTTCACAAGCTGGATCACATTCAGATGTAAACTTTACATTCCTAGCTCCCACATTAACCATCATCAGTTTTATTAGAAAATACAATGGTAGATCTGAATTACACTTGATGGCTTCATCAGTGATGGTCTTCTTCTCAATCTTCAGTATTTTGCCGAGAGTTAGCTTCTCCTGAAAGTGATGCTGCAGTCCAAGGTTCTCCAACAGACTCTCCAGTTGTGTTTCTGTGGAAATAAACGTGTATGTTACGTCAGATTAATCCCTGAAATTTAAACTACATTCAATATATTTTTGAAAACCAATATAATTGGTTGTATATGTTTATATGCGAGCCGCACATTTAATTGAATTAATCAATTGTGATCATAATTTTTACCTCTGTAAACTCAAAGACGCCTGTTAGTAATGATTTTTTTATACATGCATATAATAAACTCAAAATACAGTGGATCTTGTGGGCTTTCAACAGAGATGGAAGCATAGAGAGTTGCTCTGTAGAACAAAATGAAACTGGTGATAACTATGCCCACTATTTCACATGGTATATGGTAGCTCAGTAATGGGGAATTTTTTTCCTTTTCATAACAAGATCATGATACAAATGTCTATTCGAGAACTCCGGATGCTTCAGCGTCTCAAAGACTGACAGTGCCACAGTTGGCAAGAGCTGGCGAGAAAATGGATGCTTTTGTTAGCAGGCCTACCCAATCGAGAGAATCAAGAGGGGGACCGACCGTGGCCTGTGATGGTCAACATGCTACGCTAACCAGGTGAATGAGGAGATATTTAGAGCAGCCAGGGAAAAGAAAAGGTCAGATCAAGTTGCAGAGACCAGGGTCATCTTTTTTCTAGACTACTCTAACAGATCATGGAGTGAATGTCCTTCACACAAGTCAAGGCTGATATATCCTCTGCTTTCCTGCTACCTTGGAGATTCAACATAACAGAGCTTATCATCGTTTCACTCTCCTGAGGAAGCATCTTCGCTTCTGCTGAGCTAAGAACATACCCTAGGGTAAATACCTGAACCCTGATAGACTCCTAGACTCAAGGTGTGATGTTTGTTGATTAGTTCTAGATAAACTTTATTTTTCTGAAAAGTTAATGCACTCAAAAACGTCCCCTTAAACTGTGGTATTATTTTTTAGATGGGAGTTCTTGTAGGTAGAGAAAATATTCTTTGTTCTTGATGGAAACTGCCTTGTTTGCAGCTAGTCCTGTGTAACAGACTCTTACAGTCTGTGGTTTACAGAGGGAGAGGAGAGAACTTTCTACATCATCTAATGTACTTAGTGGCTGTATGGAGCTCATACAACCCCACTTCAAAAAAACAAAACTATCGAAACATCCGGCAGATCATATTTGAAGTCCTGCACAACAAGTTCCAAATCTCTGCAAAACTGTCTTTCTTGGGATCAAACACTGAGCTTCAGGACAATGACTTTTCATGTTTTGAGAAAAGGAGGATTATTTTGGCTCTCAATTCAGCTAAACTAAAACTATTAAGACACTGGAGGAAAATACACCCACCTCCTAATGTAGAATGAACTACAGCAATGTCACAGCTAGCTTCTTATTAGAGGCTGACCAGAGGCTAGCTACGTTTCTTTTGAAAACATTGTTCTTAGCTTATCTCAAAATGATACAAAAATCTGGCAGCAAGGCTTGTTTGTGATAATTTACCATCGTCCTGGCCCATATTCTGTCTCCTTATCAGAATTCTCCGGGTTTATGTCAAACTTAGTACTCAGCATGATAAAATATTTTATCAGAAACCCCATGCCTTCACCTGGACCTGATGTATAAACGCAGTTTGACCTGATTTAGACTGTTTTTCTCTAATTGGCCCCCAGGTATTTAAGTTCTGTTGCCTCCTCCTCCCAACAATCAACCTGCCCTTTAGAGCTGATCCCAACTAAACTGCTCAAGGAGGTCTTTCCTTAAGTCTGGCCATCCTTGTTGGAGACAATCAATATGTCTTTATCTTTAACAGTCTATGGGCTCTGATTTCTTAGACCAGGCGCAAGCGCAGGCGCACCTGCCTGCGCCGGCCTGAGCCGCGCGGACTGGGTGTGACCTGCGCACTTTGCAAGTTTCCTGCAGTCCCAAGAGAGGCGCACTCATGGCACACAGGGGTGCAGAGGTTGGACGTCCACGCCCACGTCTCTGCCTCTCCGCGCAAATGTCAGAATAGGAGGAGAATAGACGTGAGTGGGATTAACACAGCCGAACGCTGTCTTCACCAATCAAATGAGCGCCTCTCCTCGCCTTTAAATGCGCTGCGGCTGAGGCGCAGCGTCTGATTAGTCTGAATTATCCCCGCCACCGCGGAAACAGTGTGCTGGAAAGACCCAGCAGTGGAGACGCTGTCCCTTCAGCAGGAAAATGGACAGCGGGCGCGTCACAGCGTGGGCCAGCTCCCGGGACAGATGTAATCTGTTCCTTTGTCATTAATAGGAGTAATAGGAGACAGTTTCACACCCGCTGGCTTATCCATTCATAATACTTGTGATCCACCTGCACTCCTGGTTTGTCATCGCCAAATAGCAGAGCCTTTAGTGATAAACTGTATACTCTCCCGGTGTCTCCTCTTCATCCTCCTTGCAATGATGTACTCTTTTTTTTTAGATTACGTTAAAAATAAAGACTGAAACAGAGGAATATGGGAAATAACAGGTAAATCCAGAGTAACATACATTTATTTTCTCTCTTTTTTCTCTGTCTTTTTTCTTCCTCTTTTCTTTGAATTTAATGAAATGAGAAGCCAGATATTTACTCAGTATCAGATGTTAAGACTGTTTATTGTTGACTTGTAAGATGTGCATCAAACTTCCAGCTGCCATCAGGTTAAGTTTCCATTATAACAAACGGCTTTAATCCGACATCAGATGTGACGGGACAGTTAATTTAGATACAAATGTATCTGCTGGTTCAGACAGCTACATTAAATAGTGATTGTTTTTGATTGTTTATTGCATTAAAATGTGCCTGACACTCTGGAAACCTGCCTCTGAGGCGTGCGCACATGTGCTCTTGTCACCAAATTACAGCTGCGGAGGGTGCACTTCGTCCTGCGCCGAGGTTAGACCAGGTTGAAGCTGGCGAGCTTTCAGCGCACTTTCTGCACTGTTTTTGGCACAAAATTGTCACTGCGCCAACATGAAACTGCCATCACCTCCCCTTGGTGCGCCGTCACACCCACCTCTGCGCAGACAGTCTACCAAATTGTCAAATTGGCAGCGCATGGCAGTGCGCCGGACGAAATTAACACTGCGCCACGAAATTAGAGCCCTATGTGCCACAGTCCATTAAAGTAACCGTAGCTCTAGTTCAGCTAGATCAGGGGTCGGCAACCCATGGCTCCGGAGCCACATATGGCTCCTTTGCCCTTCACCAGTGGTTCTCTTGATTTATAGACTTAGATTAGATTAGACTAGATTAGTTTAGTTCAGATTAGATTAGAAAGTAGTCAATCTCTATGGGAAAAATTCCCTCCGGGAAATTGAGAACAGAAATTTGAGGACAGAAAAGCAAAAAATTGCATTCTTTGTCTTGCATCATGCTAATTAATTGATGTTAATTATGCATGTTTCAGCACTATCTGTAAACATTTTTGCTTTTGTTCCTTGTGAGCTCATCCATGATGTTGAATTAAACTTTTCATGCAGGTGTTTTGATTAACTTTCCTGCTTTTAAAACATCGGCTGCTGCTGTGAAGGGACTCAAACTCTTAAAATGGAGGCATGACAGCGATAAATATTAGTAAAACAAGAGAACGAGGAGATGATAAATCCAGTTTGACCTGGTTTTTGAAGTGGGGCAGTTTTACACAAAGATATCAGGTGAATGTTTTTTTGTGATTACCATGTCTGTTGTGTGTGATGTGATAGCTTTCAGCCTCTCCCCTCACTCTCTCTCTTACTCAGTAACCACAAACTCAAGTGTGTGAGTTATTGTGCAATTTGTTCATCTGGCATATTTTTATATGACATCAAGATTGACATGAAACTAAAAGGTGATTAATTATTTGAGTGAGATAAGAATAAGAATAAAAAACACTGAGGCTTCAAAAAAGCACCTCAAAGATCACAAGACTACCCCATGATTGTTAGAAAACTGTGCAGAAAAAAATATTAGAATGCAGAAAGAAATGGTTTAAGTTATGAGTGTCAGGGGAAGACCCTCTGACCCCCATCTAATCTGATGATGTCAAATAATCTTTGATTCCCCAATGAAAAAAAACAGAGTAACAACAATGGCAAAAAGTAAAAACAATGATACCACAGGGTAATATTATATAACTGTTACTTTGTTGACAAGCCCGATAATGAAGGTAAACACACCATTGTTATCATTTTAGCTCTAGATTAATTGTTGCAATATAATATGATATAGTAATAACGTCTAGTTAAAGCAACAAAATAACATGACCCATTATAGAGCAGTAAAGTCAGGATGCTTTACCACCATCATTTTAAGGTTAGGTACAGATTTTTTCAGTGGAAGTGGCGTGCAAAATGGCTCGTTTCATTGGAAAGGTTGCAGACCCCTGAACTACATGCTACTGTGTTATAGTTTTAGGCTCATTTCTTGAAACAGAAATTACATTCTCAAATTACACTGACAAACCTCCAAACCACTTGGCAATTGTTCACAACAGAATTGAATTTCTCATTAGTGAATAGTGCAATGTTTTTCTGAGCCATTTTTGGGTGTTTTGAGAGGTGTGTTTGTGTCTTTATCCTGTTGAAGGACCAATGACCTGTGACTGAGACCAAGCTTTCTGACACTGGGCAGCACATTTGGCTCTAGAATGCCTTGAAAGTCTTGAGATTTCATTTCACCCTGCATTGATTAAAGAAAACACTCTTGTCAGATGCAGCAAAGCAGCCCCAGAACATAACTGAGCCTCCTCCATGTTTCACAGTAGGTACTGTGTTCTTTTCTTGCGTATGCTTCATTTTTGCCTCTGTAGCAAGATGAACTTAGAAAAATCTTAAAGTACAAGAATGTCTTCATTCCTTCCTCCCTCTATCTGGAGAACCCTGGTTGCAAGGGCGTCAGTTTGTTTTAAAAAGTGGGGGGGACAGCTACTGGTAAAAGTGACTTTTGAGAAGTGCTTGTGATCAAAGGCACTACTCGGCATTTTTGCCCCATGATAAGAAATGTCACTTGGTCCCCCATAGCCGGCCGTTAGGCCGGTGGAAAATTTTGATACTGTTTTATAAAAGAAAAGGGATTTTAGTGATATTTTTGACAATCATTCCCATATTTCTGAAAAGAATAACATGAAAGCTAGGTAGCGGGGGCACTGAAAATACAATGAAATTCATTTAGATTTTATTATTTGCTGCAAGACTGATTCTCGATATTCCAAAAACCCATCTCTTTATTTTAATACTTGAACATAAAATTCTCTTTCGAATAATTAGTAGAAAAAAAAAACAACCAAAAATACAAAATAACCTCTTCCTTTAAAATGAAATGCAGTTATAATCTGTGGAGAAAACACCATCAAAAACAAAATGGCCATTAGCCTTTTATGATATATTGTTATTTGAGCATGTAGCCCCACATGCAGGTTTAATTTATCTCCAATACTGTGGGCTCAGGGGATGCCATTAGATTTATGGTGAAAAGATACATATATGAGGCTATGTGGCTGCAGCTTTGTAATCTCCTGATTTCCAGAAAATGTAAATTTCTCTAACTGGATTGAGAGCAGTCAACCAGTCTGACCACACATGTCTCTGTTCCTGCTGCAGATCAGAGTATAAACTACTGACCAAACATGATACTACAGATGATGCTTTTAAATCATTCAAATTAAATTAAATTATTAAATTATTTTTAATTATAAAATAAAATAGATAAAATAGGCTTTTTTATTTCAGAAGGATATTTTATTTACTAAAGTTTTTTCTCCATAATAATCATTTAATGTAACACACAGCTGCTCACCCCCTTCCTCAAGGAGTACCTGGTCAACTCAAGGAGAAAACGAAAAAATTAAAATAACACAGGGAGCCAGCCCACAAAAACGCACCCACAAAGATCTGCCTCATGACTCAAACTTTGTAACAAAAACTCAGTGAAGCAGCAGGACAATGAATCAAAAAATTAAGCCTTCTTGTCATACCTTTCTTGTTTGTAGGCTGGAAACATTTATTGTTATTATTGTTATTATTATCATTATTTAGGCCTAATTATTTGAGGAAAATACCGCCATAGATGAATTATCTGGATCATGACCTCTTTTTCTTCTGTGGCGTTATTACATGGGATAATCACATGGTTAAACAAGCAAACAAGTTTTCTAGCTCACCCAGATGTTTTCAGAAGAAAAACACACTCTGGGTCGGAGCTTCAACTTGGCACAATTGCAAAATTATACCAGCTGCACGCTTTTTCTATCCTCACGGAGGTCTGCAGCGTCACTCTGATACTCTCGAACGAATGCGGATGGTGCGTTCAGGAGAGTCGGAATTCTCTATACTACCCAAATAACTGGGATTACAGTGGTTTACACGTGAAGGATTTGTGTGCGGTGGAGACAAAATGACCTCTGACAAAAAGTGGGGGGGA
Organism: Scarus forsteni; assembly: GCA_036419115.1. Classification (NCBI taxonomy): domain Eukaryota; kingdom Metazoa; phylum Chordata; class Actinopteri; order Labriformes; family Labridae; genus Scarus; species Scarus forsteni. The sequence continues at coordinate 54,257 of JAZDUH010000449.1, read as the reverse complement.
CACATCCCCCCCGTCCCCCCCTAAACTGATGCCTATGCCTGGTTGTAACTCACTAGAGACATGTGAAGCCACAAAGCTTTACTTTATTTCCCACCAAATACAACGAACAGACATCTGCGTGGATGTGAGATGTATTTATTACTCTGGACTTCCTTCCTAAACAGTGATTGGCTGAAACCTGATAAGCTGTTTGACCAGACTACGCTCCCAGAGTCTTAAATAATTCTGTTCTACCCCCAGAAGATTCTAAGGTGCCATCTAAGTTGACTTTTGACCCCCTTGGTCATTCGGACCCCTCATCTGCTCCTACTTATCTCTGTCCAGATTTTTTTCAGCCAACAGAAAAACCACATGCCTTATAAACGCTTTAAATGAAACAATGGACACATCTAACAATGTGATATTTTATCCTGTCATGACAAATGCATTCTAATGATGTGACTTATGTGTTTTTAGCTCTAAAAATGCCAAAGTTATGAATAAGTTGGATTATATGTGACATCTTTCTGACAAATCAACAGCGCCTCTCAGTGGAAACTGAGAAGAGATCTTCCTCTCCAGGAATGCACCTTTACTTCGTATTATTTTAATTCACTCTGTTTTATTAAAAATGCTTATAATAGGATTATAATAGGATTATAGGAATTATTTTATTCTTTCTTATTCTTTAGATATATAGTATTTGGTATCAAATTGATTACCATATGATTTCCTACCCAGTTGGAGTGCTGATATTGGATGTTTAATAAAAATACAACATAATTTCGGCCAAATATAAATTGCTAAAGTCTTTGTTATTCAATTAAGGCCTTCCTTTGAGACCCTCCTTAGGAGCCAAAAGCAGAGAGACACATGCTTCTCTCTCTTCTTCCTCGTTCCTCTTCTTCTTTGACTTTTATTCCCTACACTTTGTCTTACATCTATTCGGCTCCCCTATTTATCCTACATCTTTTTGTTTAAGCTTTGTAACACGCCCGCCGGTTTTCTTTAGAAGCCAGTAAGCTATAAGACTCCAAAGATTTGCTTCATAGTAAATTGACTTCTGTTATTAATTTCAGAATAGTATTCATCCGGCCAATGAATTCTTAATTTCTGGAATTAGTTACTAATCATTTTTTTATGTAACCGAGACATCAACGCTCCAAGCTCCAGCTTCACCTTAAACAGAACCTACCAGTCCAATCTAAGACGGTACTTCTCGCCCGTGAAAGCCGGGACCAGCTCACATCAGAACATCATCACTGGATCCATCGTGCTGGATAGAGTGTGGACTCCTCAGCCTCCCTTTGGGGTGACTCCAAACCAGAACAGTCCTTCAGGCTCTCCAGTAGCTCTGGACCAGTTTGAGATCCAATCCAAAGCGATGTCACAGTAAGACAACTGTTCTGAATCCCTTCAGATGGCCTTGAGTGTGTCTTGATTTAATTCCACAATAATTTCTTTATGTAATCAAGACATCAACGCTCCAAGCTCCAGCTTCACTTTAAACAGAACCTGCCAGTCCAATCTAATTTTCCAATCTAATTTTCTTTGTTTGACTGAAACCTGGCAACAGCAAAATGACCATTCACAGCTAAACAAAGTTGTTCCTCCGGGCTATGTTTACATCTGCCGTCCCCGTGGCAACGGACGCTGAGGAGGTCTTGCAATAATTCACCACGAGAGGTTGAAAGTCCTCCCCATGTCCGTGCCTATATTCAGTTCCTTTGAAAACCTTGTTTTTAAGCTGGCTGGACCATGTACAGCTGCTGTTGCTATGGTTTACCGTTCTCCTAAACCACACAGGGACTTTTTAAATGGTTTTTCAACCTTGCTCACCCATCTGTCTGCCCTTTCACCAAATGTCATACTGCTGGGAGACTTCAATATACACATTGACAATACTAGTCTGCCCCTCATCAGAGACTTTTCATCCTGCTTACTCATAAAAAAGGACATTTTCTGGATTTAATCTGCTGCTCTGGCCTCACCCCCTCCAACTGGACTGAACTCCCAATCACAGATCACTTCCTCCTCACCTTCAGCACCTCACTCTCCCTCTCCACCATCAAGTTACCCCATCTCATTTCATCGAGGAATATAAAGGACATTAACCCAGATACTCTCTGCACCATCATGGACTCCATTCCAATCTCGGACTTTCTCTCCAACCCTCATGAACTGGTCACCCTCTACCATAACAGTCTACAGGATATCCTCAACTCCCTTGCCCCTGTCAGATCCCGCTATGTCTCCTTCTCCTCATCTGCCCCCTGGTGTACCCCTGAGCTCCGTTCACTAAAAGCCAGGGGTAGACAACTCGAACGCCTCTACAAAAAACTGGTCTCACCATCCATAAGGACATATACAGTAACCATTTACAGCTATACAAGGACACAATTACCCACACTAAATCCAACTATTACTCAAGTATCATCGTCTCAAATACTGGCAATTCCAAGTCCCTCTTTGCTCTGCTTAACAAAATCACCCAGCCACCTAATTCCCTCCCCCCCATCTCCACTCCACAGACACTTGTACCTCCACAATGACATTTTTTAATGACAAAATCAACAATATCCACCAGCACCTATGATTGACCAGGCCACCACTCTCCCCTCCACCCCCTCTCCGCCACTCTCAATGCTTTTCCAGTTTTCATCTCCCTGCCTTGTTTGAAATCTCCACTCTCATTAAAAATTCTAAGCCCTCTATCTGCCAGCTCAATCCCCTCCCTACTACCCTAGTCAACTCCCCCTTCTCCTCTCTGCTCCCTCTCATCTCCGCCATTATTCACTCCTCACTCTCCATCGGTATTGTTCCCTCATCTTTCAAATCTGCAGCCGTTACCCCCATTCCTAAGAAACCTGGTTCAGATCCCAATGACTTCAATAATCTCCGCCCCATTTCTCACTTTTCATCTCCATATTCTCGAGAAAATAGTCGCCAGCCAACTCCAATCCCACCTTACCCACAATAACCTCTATGAGCCTTTCCAGTCCGGTTTTCGACCCGTCATAGCACTGAAACAGCCATTCTCAAAATTACCAACGACCTCCTCATGGCAGCTGATTCTGGTTCTCTCTCCATCCTCATCCTCCTTGACCTGAGTGGCCTTTGACACCATCTCACACCCCATCCTCCTCAGTCGTCTCTCCTCCACTGGTATCACTCATACCCCCCTCAGCTGGTTCCAGTCCTATCTCAAAGGCCACACTCAGTTCATACAGTTACAGTCCTTCCATTCCGATCCCTACCCAGTCACTACAGGTGTGCCCCAGGGCTCCGTCCTGGGGTCCCTCCTCTTCATCACTTACCTCCTACCCCTCGGCCATATTTTCTGCAAATTCAACATTAACTTCCACTACTACGCAGATGACACCCAGCTCTACCTTTATTGTAATCCCAATTCCACACTCCCACCCCCCTCTCACTGTTCTGAAATAAAATACTGGTATCTGAAATAAAATACTGATTCACCTCAAATTTCCTTAAATCAAACAGTGACAAATCAGAAATACTTTTAATTGGAACCAAATCTACACTATCTAAAGTTGACACCTTCTCCCTCTCCATTGACAGCTCCTCAGTCTTCCCCTCCCCTCAGGTCAAGAGTCTAGGTGTCATCCTCAACAGCACACTCTCCTTTCAAACTGCTCCTGTACACCTTTAAGGCCATCCACAACCTCGCCCCTCCATATCTGTCGTACCTCCTCCACATCGCCACTCCTGCCTGCTCCCTCAGATCCTCCTCCTCCACCCACCTCACTGTGCCCTCTGCTCGCCTCAGCACCATGGGGAGCAGGGCCTTCAGTCATTCTGCTCCCCAGCTCTGGAACTCTCTCCTACCGGACCTCGGAAATCTGACCTCCCTGTCTCTTTTTAAATCCAGACTCAAAACCCACCTGTTTGGAACTGCACATTCCTTACCATGAATATTCCACTCCATCTCTGTCTGTTGCACTTTGCAGATTTTCTAGTTCTATTGTTTTGTTGATTTTATTGTTGTTGTTGTTTTATCCTGTACAGTGTCCTTGGGTGTTTAGAAAGGCACTTTTAAATAAAATGTATTATTATTATTATAAATGTAATATCTAAACCTGTGCTTTAAATCTGTCGGAAGCCAGGTTGTGGATTGACAATTGAGTGATTTGAAAGAAAGTACTTTAGTAGACTTTTCATAAACAGGGTAATTTGGAGATTGAGCGGCAGTTTTTTAGATCTTCTTAAACATCACCTTTATGTAAGGGAACCTCATGAGCAGATTTCTAAAAATTTGAAAATATGCCTGTAGATACTGAGAGATTAAAATGTATGTTTATATTGAAACAGGCAGTTTTAGTAAGTAAAGGTTTAAGTTGTCTTCACCAACAGGACTTCTGGGATTGACGGTTTTCAGAACATGCAGCACTTCGAAGTGAGAGAAGAGTTGAAACGAGTAACAAGAGATGCAGTTCGTATCACCCACACTGTCAGTTTGTGTGTTCATGTTGATATCGATGATTGGAGTGTGTTCTTTAATCAAAGAGATAAAATGCCAATTTCTACATAGAGTATGCCTTCCTGAAATAAGAACCATACCAGTTTGTTCTGAAATGCATTCAGTCGTGATTCCTGCAGCTAATTAATATTTCTGTCATCATCAGGTTGTTGGATGTACTGACATTCAGAGGACCAAGTTCTCCCAGAACAAGTCTGCACAATCTTTATTATCAGTTAATACAGAGTTTATGGTGTTGACGCTCAGATCTGTGATTTATTCATATTGTCCTTGTTGATCCTGATTATTTGTACAGAACTGTTTTTAAGGGGAATACATTTAAACTAAAGGAGTGACTTCCTCTTACTGATGTTTTTACTCACTTGTTTGTTCAGGTATCACAGCAGCCTCAGTAATTGTGGTGTTCAGTGCGCTTGCAACTCTGTTGAAGTTTTGATCTTCAGACAACCATGTTGTTGTTTCCATTGCATCCTGCCAATCTTCTTCATCAGTGTCATATGTCCAGGTGTGACCCTCATCCTTGCTCTCATGATATACTGTTGTCTTCACAGAGGGATGGGGAACTGTAAAAAATGAGTATAATATTAAGATTCTTCTTAAAGCATTGACAGACTGACCATGGTGCATAGTGTGTAAAACAAACTAAGCAGAACTTTACCTCCTCCGTCACTCTGTTGACAGTCCCTCCTGATATCATCACATGTTGTTTGATTTTCTACTGCTTCCTCAGAGAAAAGCTCAACAAATAAATCTTCATTACCAGTTTCCTTTATTACAAGACAAAAAAAGGAATATCATGGAATTAATTTACTCAAAATTTCACACACACACTAAAGGTCTTTTAAAGTATTTCAATACCTTTAATTATTCACTGACATAACAACAAAACACATTATTTACCTCCATTGTGTTCCCTTGCTGTCATTCCACACTTGCACTGGATTGTTGAAACTTCTCACTGGAAGTAACCAGACAAGATTTTTATTCCAGTGCACTCACATTTTATTCCTTTTTTTCTTCTTTTTTTATGAAGTTATTGATCCTGAGTTTCTCATATCAGAGTAAATCAATTTAAAGCTCAGGGTTAGTATCAGTGTTAGTTGAACCTCCTTTTTTAAAATGGACCTCAGTCTGATCTATCAAACCGTTTATGCTGCTGGAATAAAGTACTGCCACTCCACTGCATACCTCTAAATCATAAATCCCTTAAAAACCTTGCTAATTAAACTCACTACTGATGTTGTGATTCTTAAAAGCTTTTCTTCTACTCTAACACTCTTGCCTCCTTTCTCCTTCTCAAACCTTCCTCTTTACCTTTCTCCTCAATGCTTCCCTCCTTGGAAACTTTCCCCCTTTACTTGAATCTTTATCTCCCCATAGTGGCTCGGGGGAGAATGTGAGCACTTCCACTGGTTAATCCTTAATCTGATAATAACAGGTTTAAAGGAGGAGGAGAACTGGAGGAGGAAGAGGCTGTAAGAAATTTTCCTTCAAATCAGCCCCATCGCCCTATACAAACCAGATGGACAGCTCCATATATCTGCCACAGAAATATTTCACTAATCCATAGAAGCCCTTTAAATTTGTTTCAGGGGCTGAACGTTTAAAAAAAAAAGACAAGCTTGTGATTGGATAATCGTTCTGCTCGTCACATTCATCACAGACCAATCCATATCATAGCCTTGCAGAGCAGACAGAGCTGCAGGGTTACCTCATATAAGGAAGCAATGTTTTCATTGAATTTGTCATTATTTTTTTCCTTTATATATACATTTTATTTTATTATTTTGTTTATATTGGTTGCTGATGCTGCTCAGTGATTTTGAAGACTTTATGATGCAAAATGTGCCTGTTTGTTACTTGAAATGGCTGAAAAAAAAAATAGCATACATAGCGGCTAAGTTAACCGCTAACAGCTAACAACAAACAACAAACACTTAGCTGTTAGCTGTTAGCGGCTAAGTTAGCCGCTAACAGCTAACAACAGTTAATGACCGTTAGCCGCTATAACAGCTAACGGCCTTATGCTATCGTCTTACACTAAATTGTACCACACAGATGATTAATTTAACACTTACATGTGACATGAACCTCGTCAAAGACAATCCCTACAAGTAAACTTCTGAGGAGGGCAGATTTCGCCAAGATTTATTGAGTATCCATGAGGACAATAGGCTAATCGGCATGTCCGTTCTCAACTTCTGGTTTTCAACTTCCGGTTGTCGTCATGTCCGCATTCTACAGCTCCCGCCTCTCTTCCCTGATTGGGCTGTTAAAAATTCAGCCGCGTGAAATCAATGGACAACGGAGGCTTGCAAGACCAGAGCTGCAGGATTTCAGAATCAGGCAGGTCTGTCTGCTCTGCAAGGCTACCATCGCCCTGACCCACATCAGGATCCTCAGGACCAACTGAACCATGAGTCACAGAATCTGCATCAAACTCAAGATCACCAAACATCACCAACCCAACATCACAAGCCGGGACTAACAACAAATAAAAGAGAGTCATGAATTATGCCTTACGTGGAACAAGGAATTGGACTATGCCTTACGTGGAACAAAGGATTAGTCACAATAGGTCAAATACGGACACTAAAGGACAGTCAAGAATTATGCCATACTTCTGCAACTGGAATAAAAATTTATAATAATTTGATGATATGTCGAAAAGAGGAGACTAAATATTGAGAAAATGGGGACGGGACTAGATAAGCTCTGCTCCTCCCGTCTTCCCTTTTGGACATGTACATTTGATCAACTATTGACAATGTGTGATGCTGTATAAGTGTGCTGACGTGACCGAAATAAATAAATCAATTCAATTCAATTCAATTCAATTCAATTCAATTCAATTCAATTCAATTCAAGATCCAGCTGACTCCTGCTGCCAGCACCCACTTCTGTTGGAATCCAAGCCGAACCTCCTCCCCAACACCAGCATGATCCTGCTTCCTGCTTATCCCATCTCCAGTAGCAATCACAGTCCAGTTCAAAACATGTGTTTTGGGGCTCTGATTTGATGGACTGGCTGTTAGAGCAGGGCTTGTGCTCTGGTCGAGTCAAAGCAAAACTGTATTGTGTTCGACTTCCGCAGGGAGGAGTGATTGAGAACAGGAAAGGCCATGGAAGCTTCAGGGACCATCCTGCCATGCTGTACAGCTTCACATCGAGAGGAGAGAGAGGGAAAGAGTGGAGGGATGTACCTATAATATGTTAGAGTTTGTGAAAGGTGGGGGTACCAACTGACAACCGCCAAGACTGAGGGTTGAAGCCAATGCAGAAGTGCCTTAAGGTGCAGTTTGTCCAGTGGCCACTTTATACTTGGAAGTTAATGGTTTTGAAACACTTAGGAATTCTCAGATGCTGTTTACACACTGTATGTCCTTGCATCAACATCTGTGCTGAGTAACCGGATACTTAGTTGACTGAACACAGTCCACAGTTAGCATAAACAATACATCGTGAGCGTTAACCGCCTGCATTACTATAAACTCTTGTGTATTAGTTGCACTTCTCTATCATTTTTTAATATCCAGAAGTTCCTTTGTCAGTTCACTCCTCTTTGTTCCACATGGCTTGTAAACAAAGGCTGTCATGCTTTCATTTAGAGGCAGTCAGCAGATTTGACAACGATAAGTCATAGATGTGATCATGACAGACAGAAAAGGTTAAATTTGTGGTTTAGCTTCACAAAATGACACCAACTCCTGAGTTTGTGTCTTCGATTCTAGAAAGTGCTTGAAAGATCAATAAAGAGTCAGATCAGCAGAATTGGTTATGGCATTGGCATCAACAAAATCTCACCAGTGTCCTTTCTAGGCAGACTTTTAAAAGGTCTCATAATCAAAGAAGGGATTAAAAGCCATGAAGCATGTATTTTGCAGAATATGGTACCTTTATAGTGTATGTTGGTGACAAACCAGGAAAAATTTAATTAGATTAGACCATATTGAGCAAAGCCATGCTCCAGGACATTCTTAGTCAAGTTATCAGCAAAAATGTGGAAAACACCCTATATAGTCATGTTAAAAAGACCTTAAATAAAACTATGGATCATCCTTTGTTGTCAGATCACAATACAAAACTTTTCAAGTTATCTTGCTGTCAGACCAACAGCTAGATGAATATACGAACAAATGCTAGCAAAAACATAACCTCCTTTGCAAGGGCAATGAGGTTCACTGCTAAGCTAATGTTAGGAATTCCTGCATGCTGAGTGCAGTGATGACACTTCATTGTAATACAAAGAAATGGCTAAAAGGTTGATGAGCTATTTAACAGCTTTTCTTCATAATGTTTATAAAACCTGAGTTAAAGGGCATGAGAGGATCTATATTTCTGAACCAAGGCCTCCCATGTCATCTCTGGGGGCAGCCTGAACTGTCAGGAATCAGTAGTGTTAACCACTGCATTGAGGTGCATTCACATCTAGCATTAGGGACACCACTTGGCATCCGTTTACTCAGGTCTGATGTTGATGCAGATTTTTAAAAAAGCCTCTTTTTGCAAATTTTGCCTTATTTGTATTAGTGGTATTCATCCTGAGCGGGTAACGTCCACCATTTACTCGAAATGACATTATTTAGCACATGTTTATAGCCTAAACAGTACTACTTGGCATTTCTATGATACACTTACGGGTGCCGACAGGAGCCGCGGCTGACCAAACAAACGAATGAGCACTCTGCAATAACTAGGAGCGTAGAACAAGAAACAAGAACACAAGAAATCCCACATTCTGCTGACCCCTCTTGTGTCTGTCCACGGCTCTGTTGCTCACAGCAGAATGTGGGATTTCTTGTTCTACGCTCCCAGTTATTGCAGAGTGCGCATTCGTTTGTTTGGTCAGCCGCGGCTCCCGTAGGCACCCGTAAGTGTATCATAGAAATGCCAAGTAGTACTGTTTAGGCTATAAACATGTGCTAAATGATGTCGTTTTGAGTAAATGGTGGACGTTACCCGCTCAGGACACTTGGATTACAGCGCACGAGCAGTATGGAGGAATATTGCCGACTTTTTGTGGACTTTTAAGGACACTGTTTGTTTGGGCTATTATATAAGTCATGATGTCAATGTCAGTGGACAGCGAGGATACCCCCAGATCTCCGGCTGCATCCTAGATGTTCCAAAACTACTCCACAGTGTTGTTCAGCATGAGGGTGAGTAGAAAATGAGGCCAAATCGTTGTTTGGGTGTAGTGTTCCTTTAAGCCTGTGAATACTACCAAAGCTCCTGTGAGGATTTTAAAGCTAGTTATAAATCAAACAAAAATGATACATATGCCTCTTAATGACTTAAAAGCAACCCAGACTACCAGAACAAGTACTAGTTATCTCTTTAGGGGTGGTGTTACTGCATGAAACTGCTACACATTTGATAAACAGCACTTTCTCTTCTTTTTTTTAAGGCAGTGCTCCCCAACATTTTTGTACCATGGCTCCATTTCATGAAATATACATTTTTTTTTATGTTAAAATGTGTAAGGCTGCCTAAGGTGTCATTTCCCACTAGTTGTTAAAATGGCTCCCAAAAGTCTTTCAATGAGCCCTCAAGCTTTCGACAGTCAATAGAATCTGTGTTGGCAATATTTGGTAAAATTCAGCCTCAAATTATCTAAATAACTGTACAAATGTGTAAAAAATAACTGATCCATTAATAGCTGAAGAACTCACCAAAACATGGAATTATTAGCTTGTATGATAAAGTAAAAGTTTGAACCTACAGCAGATAAATTGAAGAGACCAGAAAAAGGGATGCTCAGTATGTCTTCACTGCAGCACGTGGGGCCACATGCTGGAGACGTGCACACTCCCACCGAGTAGAAACAAACACAGAATGAGGCAAGCCCACTTGTTACACTTTGATAAGTCTCCTCAGTAAAAGAGTCCTCTAGGCTCTGTGAACTCTCATGCAGTGGCACTGGCCTGACAAACGTAATGTGACCTTTAGAATCAGGACAGCAGCTGTTAAATGCAGTTTCATGCCAAAGTTCCTTCTTGGTATGTACACAGTCACTTTTCAGCAGCATAACAGTGTTGTGATCAGGGTGTTCACCACTGTTCAACTCCTATGTTACCGCGCAGAGCAGATGTCGATATGATCCTTACGTCAGTGTGCGTCACCATAGTATCCCAAAAGCATTAGAGACACAGTACACAGAGAGGCAATCATCACAACAGCATCACCATTCCACTATTTTGCGAGTGGGCTGACACTCACATACTCACATTTGTAGCAGAGACTCGTTTTCTTAGTGCAGCCTCAGGTCTTCTCTTTGTAGGTGAAGGGTCACTCTGTGAGCAGACCACATGAGTACCAACCCCCCTTTATTCTGTCTCACAAAACACTTTCACTTTTGGTTGGCATCAATCCTCATCACTTGGACTGGAAACAAGGGTCTGGTTAACAGAAAATAGGATGAAAAAAATCAAAAAGCTTGTTTGTTTTTTCCCTCTTTGTTGCAGAATTTGTTGAACTGATATCAGGAAATAAGAGTCAGGGGGTCTCAGATGTACTGGGACATCAGATTTGGACAGTTCAAGAAAACAGGTTTAGTATTTCTGCACAGATCCAAGCAAATGATGCCCAGACTTTGATATAGCTGCTTGAAACCAGAGAGGAAAGTGGAGCGTCACCTGAGAGGGTGTTTCCAGACTCAAGGAAACCACATAAAGGAGCTCAGTAAAATGACACATCTCTCAGTCTGAATATCACATTAGGATATAAACTGTTAATGCGTCATATGCCGCAGAAATAAATTATATAAAGGCACGTACTCTCCAAGGCCACTTTATTAGGCACACTGTGCTGGGCCCCTCTGTCCTTCAGAGCTGCCTTAATTCCTCCAAACAAATTTAACAAGCTGTGGGTTACATTCCTCACAGGTTTTTGTCAATCTGATACATTTTTCTGGTCAGAAATTATATTCACAAAACAACATAGCTGAAAAGTCTCCTTTAAAATGTCCAAGATTTTATTTTAAAATTTGTTTAATCTTTACTTAAAGGTGGTATGAGGAGAATCTATTACCGACGAAATAAAGACTGCTAGAGCACGCACGGCGACTGTTGTAATGCTGCGTTCCAGTAACCTCGGAACTGGGAGCGACATCATCTCCAACTTATCGGCGTTCCAGTTGAAGTCAGAAAAAAAACCATGCCGATCTACCAGGCTATTGTTAGCTGTTGTTAGCACGCCCTGCGTTGTTGCCTGAAGTATGTGATTATCACTATGGCAACATTTTTGTAGATATAAGTGTAACAATACTATGTATACAGCTGATCTAGAGCGACACACCCCAGTCAGAAGTGCAAATAAATGGATTATTACAGGAGCTAAATAACTGTTCACACTGGGGGCATCCATCTTCCATTGTCAACTCGGGGGTGGCGAGGTTTCACCGATTTCCCAGTAGGAAATTCCGACTTCAGGGGGCATTCCAGTTAAGTTTCCTACTTGGAACTCAAAATTCTTACTTCTGACTACAGCTGGAATGCACCAAAAGACGTCTGCAATCCAAAGCGTGTGTTTGTTCTTTGTTATGCAGCTCGGACCTTCCTCAGAACTCTGCATTGATTTACGACTTCTTTTTTCAACAACTTACGGGATGCAAAGTGACGAGGTAATGTATCTCTTTCTAGTTACGTAGTGGTAGTTTTTGATGTGTGACAACAAGCAATTTTTTTGAAAACTTATTATCATAGTTGTAGCCGGCTATATATTGCTACTTGCTCTAGGACATGTAATATGAATAATAAAATAATATAAATTTGCTGTAGTTGGAATTGTTTTGTTCCCAAAGTTGAGTATCCAGGCCAGTCCAGCCCTGTTCGACCCGACTGGAAGGCTAAGGAATAGCATTTATAGATAACCTATTTTGATGCTATAAAACTCATCTTAAAGTGTGTATTTCCATCAGGCATATATCTAAAAGTGAGACTTTTTTGTAATTACTTAGAAACTCCTCATAGTCTCTTTAAAAAAGTTAAACAAAAACAGCACTATATCAGTTATTAATGAATATATCCTCCCACTGGCAAATCCTCCCTTTATCTTTAATACAGCTGTTCATAATATGTCAAATTGTTTTCTATACATCCCTAGATACCCAAGTGAATCAGTTACATATCTCCTTGAGACTAAAATGGGCAAAAAATTTAAAATATTGACTGTAATCGGAGAAAGAAACAGGGTTTCCTGGAAATGACCACAGCAAAGCTTGACTGCTTTTCTTTGGTCCCTGCTGATGTTGGTATTAATGGAAACAAGTCAGCAGACTTGGCAGCTAAAAATATCTCTGAAAATGAAACTGAACCAAAGTCTCTGGACTGGGTGCCTGGGCCTGGATTACTGTGCTGGCTTATGGGGTTTTAGGTTTCCTCAGCATCAGAACACAGAAAGAGAGCAGGGATGCAGTCAAGGGGGTTCACCCTGTCCCCAGACTGCTGACCACCAACAAGATCATCAAAATCAAACTCTGCATCATCTGAAACATCTTCACAGGCTGAATCACACTCAGAAGTAAACTTAATATTCCTAGCTCCCACACAAACCATCATGAATTTATTTAGAAAGTACCATGGGAGATCTGAATTGCACTTGGGGGGTTCATCAGTGATGGTCTTCTTCTCAATCTTGAGAATTTTGCTGAGGGTTAGCTTCTCCTGAAAGTGATGCTTCAACAGACTCTCCAGTTGTGTTTCCTCGGGAAATATATGTGTTACCTCAGATCAATCCCTAGTATTTAAACTCTAATCAATACCCGTTATGACCATGATAATTAGTTTTATATGTATATATAAGGACTGCACATTAAATTGAATGTACAACTTTTGATATTTTACTCTTAATCAAAAAGACCTGTTTGGTTGTGAAAAAGATTATTTTTTCTTTTCTTAATTCAGTACTGCAAAGAACAGCAAAAGCTTCAGGCAGGTGTGAAAATTCCTGTAAAATAAGAATCCTTTGGAACTGTCCATTTTTTGTTTACCGTATACAAAGGTATAAAGAACAGAGGAAACATCACAACAAATCAATATCTGACTGGACTGGCATTTGCCTTCAAAATAATATCAGTTCTTGCGGGTACATTGACACAGACTCAGGAATAATATAGGATTAAATCTGGAGTATGATAAACCAATTTTACCAAAAATGTGCTTGTTATGATCATTTTCAAATGAAGGTTGAAACACAGTCATTAACTGAACCAATACATGCATCAACTGGGTAAAGAGCAGCCAAACTCTACAGCAATCACAGCTGTGATTAGACCAATGTGTGCTACACACCTGTAGAAATATGGAGGTACTTTTATATATTCCCTAATATATAAATTATAAATGGACTTTAGCTTATGTTGCACTTTTTTAGTCTTTCTGCCGACTCAAAGCACTTTCACTCTGCAGGTCACATCTACACATTCACTCACTGATGGTTCTGAGTTTCTTTGAAAGGTACATACAGGTTTTGGAGCAACATATGTTGCCATCCAAGCAACGTCTTTTTCATGGAGGCACCTGCTTATTTCAGCAAGACAATGCCAAGCCACATTCTGCACGTGTTACAACAGCGTGGCTTCGTAGTAAAAGAGTGCGGGTACTAGACTGGCCTGCCTGTAGTCCAGACCTGTCCTCCATTGAAAATGTGTGGCGCATTATGAAACGTAAAATACAACAACGGAGACCCCGGACTGTTGAACAACTTAAGCTGTACATCAAGCAAGAATGGGAAAGATACGGAAGAGTATTAGGGCCACCCTTGAGAAAAAATAAATGAGAGGTGTTAGATTTTTTTTTTTCATTCAAGTCGAAATGTCGAGAAAAAAGTCGAAATGTCGAAAATAAAGTCAAAATTTGGAGAATAAAGTTGGAATATAATGGCAAGAATAAAGTTGAAATAGGATGTCGAGAATAAAGTTGAAATGTCGAGAATAAAGTCGGAATATAACGGCGAGAATAAAGTTGAAATGTCGCGAATAAAGTGGACCTTTTGAGACTAACAACCAGCACACTGCTTCTACAAAATGCGGTCCAGATAGATGAATTAGTGAAATTGTACTTCAGACTCGGCTTTAATAACAAAGAAATACTGTCTCTTTTAGCCCATCACGTAGCCCCAGAGGTATCAGGTGTCAAAGTGTGGAGCACCCGGAAGTTTCAAAATAAAATACAATGCAGGGACTCACTTTATTTATCCTGTTCCCTCACTTTATTATAGCGAGATAACGCTTTAATAAGGCTTGTCGACACTCTAATAAAATATTCTGCACCCTGACAACTCCGGGGCTCCGTAGTGGGCTAAAAGAGAAAGTATTTCTTTGTTATTAAAGCCGAGTCTGAAGTACAATTTCACTAATTCATCTATCTGACTGGACGGAAGCAGTGCGCTGGTTGTTAGTCTCAAAAGGTCGACTTTATTCTCGACATTTCGACTTTGTTCTCGACATCCTTTTTCAACTTTATTCTCGCCATTATATTCCGACTTTATTCTTGACATGTCGACTTTATTCTCGACATTTCGACTTTTTTCTCGACTTTTCGACTTTTTTCTTGAAGTGCATGATGAAAAAAAAATTTCTTCCCCCTCTCATTTATTTTTTCTCACGGGTGGCCCTAATACTCTTCTGTAGAAAGAATTCCACCCGAAAAGCTTCAAAAATTGGTCTCCTCAGTTCCCAAAATTTTACTGAGTGTTGTTAAAAGGAAAGGAGATGTAACACAGTGGTAAAAATGCCCCTGTGCCAACTTTTTTGCAATGTGTTGCTGCCATTTAATTCTAAGTTGATGATTATTTGCAGAAGAAAATAAAGCTTCTCAGTTCAAACATTAAGTATCTTCTCTTTGCAGTGTATTCAATTGAATATAAGTTGAAAGGGATTTGCAATTCATTATATTCTGTTTTTATTTACGATTTACACAACGTGCCAACTTCACTGGTTTTGGGTTTTGTTATATAAATTGAGGCTATAATACAGAAAACTGTCCGCAGATGTTGACTTTTAGTCACTGTGGTGTTGACTCACTCTGGCTCTGTGCGCTTTGGTAAATAATTGGGAAATATCAAGAATTATTAAAAACATATCAGAGCTGAAATGTTCACTTGACATCAGAGAGTCCAAGAGGGGGGGGGAAGGGGTCTTTTTGGTTATGGCTGCCCTAAATTATTTTTGATTTAATTCCAAAATTAGTCATCCCACTGTGTTGAACTCCAGACACATGTTCAATTAATCAAAAAGTATATTAAGACATGTGAAATTTCTTTATTTGTTTATAAATACTCATCTCTTTTCCTTATAATAATTATAATTATTTAAGCCCTGTTTTCATGTGTCATTTAGAATAAAAACAAAATGTAAGAACATCAGAACCAACTTTCTTGTGCTACCTGTGTCTTGTTTAAGATTTTGATTCCTTTTTTTAAAAAAAAATGTTTCACACATTTCAGTACAAAAACTGTGTTTTATGCTACAGACACATTTTGTTTTGTGAAGAATCACTGAAATATATATTTGTAAGTTTTTTAAATATATTGATCAGTCTGCAGCGAGATCTTGGTGTTCCGATGCTCATCATCAGGTAAATAAAGACATGAAACCTTTATTTTCTTTATTTTATTTGAATCATTTTAGCCTGTTTTGTTCAGAACAATCAGCTGTTTCCTGTCAGCACAAACAGACGTCTCAGGTCTTTGAGTCCTCTGCAGGTTTGGACTCCAGAGGACACAGAGACACTGTGGATCCATAAGACCAAAACCCAAACCCAGGGTAGAGGGGCTCGGTGAATGTGGTCTCAGTGGTGTAGAGGTGGATCAGTCCATCAGAGGAGACTTTATAGAAGGACAGAAATCCAGCAGGACAGTCCACATACACCCCGACTCTACCAGAGGATGAGGAGGAGGAGGAGATGAATGTTCTTCTCTTATTGTGAAGGACATAGTAATCATGATCGGAGCAGAACAGACTCCAGGACTGATCATTAAATCCAAACAAACACTCAGCTCTGTCTCCTGTCCTCCACATCCTCCTGTAGCTCACCGATACGTGGACATGTCCTCTCCACTGGACCTCACAGTAACAGCGTCCGCTCAGAGCAGACCTGCACAGCAGCTCAGGATAGCGATCATCAAATCTGTCTGGATGATCAGGATAAGACTGAAGCTCTCGCACAGGCGTCATCGTCCTGCTGTCTTCACACAGTCTGAGTCTTCTGCTCACGGTGTTTGTGTCCACCTCCAGCTCACAGGTCCCTGATGGAGAGAGGAGAAACATCACAGCAGTAGGTCATCATCTGATCATCTATAATCACCATTAGTCTGAGGGTCTATCTATCTAGTCAGCCATGTTTGACTTCTGAACTCAAACTCTGCTCCATCTTTCCATCTGAACAAGTTTGATTTCTGTGTTGGTGGTAGGGCTGGACGATTATGGTAAAAATAAGAATCCCGATTATTTTAAGTGATATTGAAATCACAATTAATATACACAATTATTCCTTGCACGTGGAACACAGAAGTACTATGAAGCACAGGAACTTGCATACATGGCACTCCACACTGTGTGGCATATTAATCGTTTTTCTTTGATTATAATGTTTTTATGATTGTCAGATGGCAAAATTGAAATCACAGTCAAAATCCGATTAATTGTCCAGCCCTAGTTGGTGGTTCCATGGTCCATGTTCACTTTTCATACGTGTTGATCTGAAATCTGATTGGACAACAGCTGAGTCGAGTGAGGATGAAGCTTCATGTTCAATCTGTCAGATATTCCAGAATTTAAAGCAGCAGCAGAGAGTGGAGCTCATTGCAGGTGGCTCAATTCTTAAGACGCTTTCACACCGGACACTACTTTGCACTACCTTGGTGATCACTCTCCATGCTAACCCTCCTGCGATGCGTACAAAACAGTCACTTCACTCGTCGCGCGATGTCAAAGTTAAAAAAAAGTAGATCTTTTCAGGTGATGTTGTGTGTGGCTGTGCGGCAACAGCCAATCAGCGGTGTGTGCATGTGTGACGGTACCTGTGACAGACAGTTTTTCATCCAGACTACAGAGTAACAATCCATGTTAGTGTGGGAAACATGACTCAGTGAGGACATTAGTTCCACCTAGATGGACCGAGGGAAACTCACAGATGATGCTGCTGCAGGGCATCAGCTGCAGTGTTTTGTGGTTGATAAGTGAGTGAAAAGGATACAGTTGGAATAATGTCCGCTTATACATCCTATTATATGATATATGATATGAATGCGGTGAAACTCGAGCGAACGTGACGTCACCGAGCGACAGCGGATGGTCAGTGACCAAAATGAGGTATTTATGGACAGTGATGTTACGTCAGTGGGTGACGCGATTTTGACCGCTGAGTTGCTTGTGGTGTGAACGCAGCATTAAAGGTAGCAAAACAGATCATGACATTCTGGTCAGAATGTTACAGGAATGATAGTTAAATGGTGTTCATTATATCTTCAAATGACAGAGAAATAGATTTCTTTCTTTTATCTCAGACATGTAGATTTTTCAGGTACTTTGACATGTTTCGGTCAGTGTCCACAATGGGCAATAAACAAAGGTGCAGGACAGGTGGAAAGAAAAGAAACTGCACAGGGGGCAAAAAAGAAACACAAACTAAACAGTGGACAGAGGAGTGGTGACGCTACCGTACATCAGAGGGGTCACCGAACGCACCCAGAGAGCCATGAGAAAATATAACAGAAACACACCAGTCAAGCTGCACATCAAACTGAGACAAATGCTGGTAGACCCAAAGGACAAAATTGAACAAAACAATAAATGCAATGTCATATATGAGATACCATGCCAATCTTGCAATAAAACATACATCGGGGAGAAGGGAAGGAGTTTCAACACATGGAGGAGATAACATCATCAGGAGTGTGAAAAAGAAACATGAACAAGACAAACACGCCGGCTGGTTTAACGCATCACACCTATCATCTGGTGACACTTCTTGGGAAGGCGGAAGTTTCCGCCAAAACATGTCAAGGTACGTGAAGAATCTACATGTCTGAGATAAAAGAAAAAAAACTATTTTTACAGGAATGATGGTGGCAATTGGACTATTTTTGATGAAAAAATCATGAACTAAACAAAGTTCATGATTCATGATCAAAGGAACAAAACAGTGGAAATAATCCTTGAGACAGTGTGAACACGTGAGCTGGTCCTCCATTTCTGAGGTCCACCAAACTTTGTGTCAGGTCAGCCATGCTTATTTTTATTAATGCCTGCTTTCTAGCTCCTTGGTCAGCTCACTTATTGACTGGTTTCATTCTTTTCCACATCACAATTCACAGAGTCATGACTCGGGAGGCGTCGGCTTTCCCCACACATGAAGATTTTTGGTCGGAGATTCTGAGCAAGTTTCATATTTACGATTGTAGCCAGACCCGTTTCTGCCAAATTCACTCTAAACACACTTCAGACCACAGGAAAATCTTATAGGATCATCTCATAAGACACAAGATAATCAGGCTTTTGCCGTCCTTGGTTGGGGAGGGGAAAGTCGGGACAAACTCAGCTCAATAATCTTTGTGTTTACCCGCTGCACGTAACTACATGACAACCCAACCCATAGAGGTAAGTAGAGTGGCTTCATCAGACTGTTAAGAGGCATTTTTAAAATTATTTTAATGCTCTTCTTTCTTTGTCCACAGAATGTGGCTGCTATTATATTTCTTTAAGTGTACTATCTAGGTTTCATTTGTTTATTCTAAAAATTCTGTTTTGTTCTTTTAGAGTTGGCGTCCCAGTGTGAGGGCCCTCCACCTACTGCATGTGAGTGCAGAGCACTGAGTCACAGGTAGACTACACCTGTGTTTGTTTGAGGATTGCTGGGCTGTGTTGCACTGAAGGTTGAGTAAAAGGGTAGCGCCTCCACACCTTCCTTTGTGTAGTCTGCCTCTCAAGTAGGGGAGTCAACTCCGGGTTAGGTTCATTTTTGTTGAGTGAGTAGCCATATTTGAACTTGACATTTTCATACTTTTATTCTATCCTGTTATAATGATGATTTAATTTAAGTCACTTGAGTTTTTCTTTGCTTTAGCAATTTTTCCCCTTTCAGCTTTTCATCTTTGATTAATTAACCCTTTGACTTCTTGAAACTAAGAAATACATTTGCAACAAATTATTTGTTGGTTAAATCGTGTTCTTGCCTCTTAAATCAGCAACATGTTTTCTGAGGACATTTTTTTTTTTTTTACTATTTTTATCATCGAATTTATTTCATTTAACTAAAGCCAATCAGTGGACACATGGCGTTACAAAGACTATTCAATGAGGTGAATAAGGAAAACAGACAAAGATGGGTTTTAAGGGTTTAAATACAGCAATATGACAGCAAAGTAGTCAACCGCATGGTTACAATGCCAGTCAAAGGGTTAAAATAACTATATATTGAAACAAAGTCTCTTTTCTCCAAAGTACTTGTGCCCTTGATTTAGAGTTTGGTACAGATGTAATTCTACTTACTTTCTGGTGTGTAAGTCCCTGTGTGACGTTGTTGGTACTTATCAATATTTACACCAAAACATCACTTTGCCACATGTCACTCAGTTTGGTCCATTTATAAAGCTCCAATGTGGACATAGACCAGACCTGAACCATCATGGTCTTTGGTCTGGACCAAAAAAGAGGACCTGAGCTAATGATGCACACATGTAACACTCTGGTCAAACATGTGGTCTATTACAGTTCCTGTAATAGAACTTCATTCTTCTCCCCAGCCTCCAACCTGGTAGCTCAGATTGGACTCTGCTCCTCTTTAGAAACCTTCATCAAACACCTGAGCAGGATCTCTGTCCTCCATCTCACTCCCCTGTCCCTCTCAGGGTCAAAAGAACTTGTTCACACCTTTATCTTCTCCAGGCTGGACTACTGCAGTGCACCTCTCATCAGGATCTCCAGCAAGGAACTACACAAGTACCAGAGAGCACAAACCAGTAGTAAACAACATTTTTGGACCTGAAAAGTTTCTCTTCTTAAATAAAGTAAGAGAAGTGTCCCTCAAAATGAAACAATAAAAACATTCAGCAAGAAGAGTTAGACCATACCTTTAAAAAGTTTTGTAGTGATTATTTTCTGGATATTACTGGATATTAATTAAAAAATAATAATTTTCATGTTATAACCAGTTTTGCTCTCGTTAATTAAAGGGGCACCATGCTTTTTATACAAAAAAGGTAAAATTAAATTAATTTAATTATTAATTATTTCATTTAAATCCGATAAATCACTTAAGTCAAACTTTATCAGTTTAATCAATCTCAAGTCTAAATACAGAACTCTCATGCAGTGATGTCAATCTTCCAAATAGAATACCAACAGACAGGACTTTGAATATAAGGGTAATTTATTAAGATGAATATATAAGACAAAAATTAAATAAAGTAAAATACTTCATAAGAAATAAATGTCAGAGTTATATTGATCAATGATGCTGTCAATTGAGAAAGAAGATATGAACCCTCAAGGAACATTTAAGTATATGCAGTGGTTATAGAGGATTAATTTCACAAATTAACCGACTTGTGAAAGGTCAAATAAAGGGGAAATTATTGTGACGTCCCTTTAGATCGGAACTGGTCCTGAGCTACTAGAGAGCCTGAAGGACTGTTCTGGTTTGGAGTCATCCCAGAGGGCAGCTGAAGTCCACACTCTATCCAGCGCGATGGATCCAGGGAGGATGTTCCGATGTGAGCACGTCCCCGAGTTTCACGGGAGAGAAGTACCGTCTTAGACTGGACTAGCAGGTTCTGTTAAAGGTGAAGCTGGAGCTTGGAGCGTTGAGGTCTCAATTGTATAAAAAATTGATTTGTAACTAATTCCAAAAACGTAGAATTTGTTTGCTAGATGAATACTATTCTGAAGTTAATAATGAAAGTCCATTTACAAGGAAGCAAATATTTGAAGTCTTATAGCTTACTAACTTATAAAGGAAACTGTCACAGAACTCAGACAAAAGAATTAAGGATAAATAGGAGAGCCAAGTAGATGTGAAAGTCAAAGAAGAAGTGTGATGAAGAAGTGTCAACGAAGAAAAGAGGAAGAGGGGGAGAATAGCATGTGTCTCTCTGGTTTTAAACTCCTCACAAGTGGAGGGCCTTTAGATGAGTATCACAAACTTTATCAACTTATATTTGGCCAAAATTAAGTTGCATTTTGATAAAACATCCAATATAAGCACTCCAACTGGATAGGAAATCTTACGGTAATAAATTTGATACCAAATACTATATATCTAAAGTATAAGAAAGAATAAAACAATTTCAATCTTATTAAAAAGTCAATTAAACAAAATAGATGTGGTTAAAACTTAGACATATTAGTTGACATGTCTTTTAGATGGTATGCTACCAAAACTGAAGATGCAGAAATCCTATTATAAGCATTGTTCAATAAAACAGTGTGAAATGAAATAATGCAGAGTACAGAGTACTGTTCCCCTGGAGGGGAAGAGCTCTTCTCAGTTTCCACTGAGAGGTAATGTTAGTTTTTCAGAAGCTTTCACAAACAATTCAACTTATTCATGACTTTGGCATTTTTAGAGCTAAAAACCTACAAGTCACGGCATTAGAATGCATTTGTCATGACAGGATAAAATATCACATTGTTAGATGTGCCCATTGTTTCATTTAAAGAGTTTAAAAGGTTTGTGGTTTTCTGTTGGCTGAAAAACAGAGATAAGGAGGAGCAGATGAGGGGGCCCAAGGAGCAGGGAGGTCAAAAGTCAACTTAGATGCCACCTAAGAATTATTTAGGACTCGGAAACGAACTCTCTTTGGGCACCTTATTAGGGGTCTCAGCCAATAACTGTTGGCACCGTTGAAAGGAAGTCCAGAGTAATAAATACATCTCTAGCAGGTGGATATCTGCTTGTTGAAGTTGGTGGGAATTAAAGAGAGACTTGGTGGTACCACATGTCTCTACTGAGTTATGAGCTAGGGTCCTCCGGGGGGGGGGGGGGGGGGGGATGAACACTTTCTTGTCCTTTAAGAGTTTTTCAGTTCATCTTGCTACATATTCCCCTCTTCATCATGTTGACTTGGTCCAAGGGTCAACGACACGACCAGGCAAGATGATCAGGCACAGGAGTTCTTAGTCAGGCTTGGTGTCTGGTTCTAAGGGAAGGGGCTAGAACTAGTTACCTTGAAGAGGTTATGTCTAGTAAAATTAAGTGTGTAATAAAACTACAAATCCAATAACGTTACTTATTTCTAAAGTATAATCTATTATGAACTCTGCCCAAGTTCAAGTTCTGTTGGTACTTAATTCAGAATTCAAAGTGCAACTTGAAGATTTCTTGAATGTCACAAGAATACATTGTTTCTAACATGAGATCAACAGATAAGATTGTTTGTTTGGATGCTGTAATATGGAGAGTTTTAGGATTCCCTGACAGCGTGTGTGTGCTCGTCAAAAGCCTTTTAGGGTTCTTATTTGGTTTAGATTAGTTTAATATTAAAATTACCAAACCAGGGTGGTTTGTAAGTGGGAACATGGTCAGTTCGCTGAGGATAAAGAGGTTTTGAGTCCCAGGCTGACTTTTCAGCATGGATTTGGTTGGGTTTTAAGAGCTGGTCTTTTGGGAAACCTTTCAGTCCAAAGAGTAGAGATCTCATTTCAGAGCCAATAAGGAGTCTTTGGCAAATGAGGTCTGGTTCTTACTGAGAACATTGCTAAGTTTGTTACGTTCTTCTGCCTTTTCGAGGACATAAGTTGGAATGACACTCTGGCCCACCTGAGTCAGACTCAATTTAAGGTGTAGGTTCAGGTGTGTAAGGGTTTTCAGGGGTCTGAGTTACATCCCCTCAATCTAATGTTATCGGATTGTCACAGGTTGGTTCCTGTGTCAGAGTGAAACACTGGACTGTGTTGATTTGGGAACATGGCACAGGTAGAGGCTTAAGAACCTGTGACCATATCTTCAGCTGTCTGAAGTCAATTAATGGATCAAACCTGTTGAGCAGGTCTTTGCCAACAAGAGAAGGAATTGAATCAAGAGGTGAAATGTACACAGGGTGTACAAGGTGCATAAGACCAATGGTTAGGTCTAGCATTGTCATTTTTGTGAAGGTAGTGCTTCTCAAGGTATATGGTTGCACATCAAGATCACATGGGAGCAATTTCAAGTCCCTGTTGGATTTCTTTACTTGTGCACGTAACCTGTGAAAGAGAGCTGGGGACATAAGGGTAACGTCTGCGGCAGTGGTCAAGTTCATGTTCAAGAGTGATATCCAAGTAGAACTTTTGTGCAGTGTTTGTCTCAGTTAGGTAACCAAGAAACTGGCAGAAAGGTGGCCCGACTTTGACGATTGCTGGATCATCAACAGATGGATCACTCGTCATTTTGTGAAACATTGAGTTCACTAGTCAGGTCTGGCATGGTTAGAGTCTCACGCTCAGGTACTGACTGAAAGGGGTCAATTTCCTCCTTGTCATCCTGTACAAGGGAATCACAGTGAAAAGGTAGGTCTAAATCAGTGGTGGAAATTAGGAGAAGATCCACCTTCCTGTCTCTTTGTCGACATAGTTTTTGGATTAACTCATTAAGAGTATCAAGTTCTTCATCACTAAGTCTTGACTCTATTGAGTACTTTTCAGAGTGATAGAGTCTGAAGAGTGAAGAGTCTGGATTTTCACAACTTTTCATCTCCTTACTGGAGGATGGTGTACAGGACAAGTTTGTGGACCATTGCCTCTGGAAGTGAGGGTTATAATGGTCAGGCCCTTCATGTCTCCTACCCCCCTTGTAGGGTTGGTGTGTTCTTGGGAAGGTCCCAAAACTTTGGGGTTTTGGAGGAAAACTTTAAGGATCAAGTTTGGATGGATGTCGACCCTTGTTTAACCATGGTATTTGATGATTAGTGGAGGTGTGGCCAGAATGTTTAGGCCAGCAGGTTTGAAATCCTCGGGTCTTCCAGTTGGGGTCTCATTGGCATGTGAGAGGCTGCCATGAGAGACACCTTCAAGTTCCATGGGCAGGAGCTTTGCTTCCAGAGCCACTATAGAAGATGGCTCTGCTTTCTTAGCAGTGATTTGCCTTTGCTTTGCAAGACCCTTTACGGCTAACTCGCAAAGTTGCCGACTTGTCAGAGTTTGAGGGCATGCTGCAACTCCAAGATGGTGGCTGACTGTGGAATGGAGGTTTCAGACAAAAAGAGTTTTGAAATGTTGGTCATCCTCCATTCCTGGTTCATTCTTTGAACCAAAGTAAGCCTGACGTAGGCGAGTGTAGTATTGATTCGGAGACTCACATCTCTCCTGTTTGACAGTGAGAGCGGCTACCAAGCTGGCTGGTGTCAATGAGTCTGTAAACTCACTACTTGACGTAATGCGCCATAATCATTTCTGATATGGAGTGGCTGACGTTCAATGAAGCTGCTTACCTCTCAACTTGAGGTAGCTTTAATGAGATAGATCTTGTTGTCGACTGTAGCATCTGGAAATCTTCTGAGGTAAAAGTCGATATCCTTCAAGTAGATTTCTATGTTATGAGTGCCTTGATGAGCAGGCTCAAAGTGTGTTATGTTTCTCGCAATTTTGTCAAGGTCCCTGTCAGAGGGGCAAGGCAAGACAGGATCATTAGAGAATGAATATGATCCCTGAGATGGTGGCGACTTGCCAGGTCAAGAAATGTTCGATCACGATGTTGCGAAGGATAGTCAAGAGTAGTTGGAAATATGGGTGAAAAGGCCCGTTCCAAAGGACGAGTGTCTCTTCTTTCTCTGAAGAAACTTGGATCAAATTGTTCCTTCTGGTCTTGACCAAGTTGGAGGGAGAATTGTAGCTCCATTTGGGCATTAGCCAAATTTTCTTCTGTTTCTTGTTGTTGATCTTGACAGAGGCTCACCTGTCTCCGAGCTTCTCTAAGCTGATATTGCAGCATAGAGTATGCCTTTCTTCAACTTGGAGAGCTGTTGCATATACCTGTGTTTTTAACCCTTAAAGGAATATTTCACCCAAAGAATGATATGCCTTAGTTTTCTACTCACTCTCATGCTGAGCAACACTCTGGAGCACTGGATTGGTCTGCCACGGCTTACGTAGTGCAGGGTGGACATGCTCTGCGAAAGTAAGATATAGCACTGTTTAGGCTCGAAAAATGTACTAAATGACCTCATTTCGAAATAATTATGGACGTTACCCGCTCAGGACACTTGGATTACAGCAGACGAGCAGTATGAAGGAAAATAGGCACGTTTTTGTGGACTTTTATGGACCTTTTTCTTATGGGCGCCATTGTCCCCTGTTAGATGGACGTTTGTTGACAGCGGAAATCCCCCCGGACCTCCGGCTGCATTTGAGACATCAAAAAAGTGCTCCAGAGTGTTGCTCAGCATGAGGGTGAGTAGAAAATTAAGGCATATCATTCATTGGGTGAAATATTCCTTTAAGGGACTGCATTTTTAAGGGTTTGTCGGTAAATACATTTGCATTTTTGTTGATTCTGATGTCATTTCTTGGAATATCTTCTAATACCTAATATGCCTAGAGTCCTTACAACTTAATCTAACATGGTATATATATAAATGAACCATAAAAATTAGGTTAAGGTGTTCAAATTGTTATAAATTAGAAAATACAAAAATCGGACATGTTTTTTTCATTATATTTACTAAATATGCACACAAAACACATTGATCCAAAGGATTTCCACATGTAGAAAAACAAACAAGATATTTCTGAAAACACCAGTATTGATTTGAACAAAATACTTATTTTAGTTTTTGAGATATAATTTTTATGTAAAAACTGCAGAGGCATTTTTTTTTTGTTTGTTTGATCACCACTGCAGAACCAAAGCAATACTGAACATAGAAATTTGAACAAAATATTTCTCAACAATATTGTTTCAACAATATATTTATCTATATAAATTTTCATATACAAATTTACATTGTACATTTTACACAATGCACATGACATACATTTTATTTTACAAAGAGCCACTGTGGAAGTTATCATGGCAGACAAAGACTCTCTCTCTCACACACAATCTCTCACCAAATCACACGACTTTCTCTCACTAAATCAAACAACTTAATCTTCCTAAATCACACACTCATACAGTACCTAACTCTCCCTATCACACTTTTAATCAATCAGTCTATCTATCAATGAATCAATCTCTAACTCTCACTATATGACCTGCTCTTTCCAACCTACTTGCTAGGTTCTTTGGCGCCACACAGTGGTTTGCAGAAAAATTCCAGGGTCATTTTACGCGCATAGAGATGTCACATGAAAGACAGAAGTCTAAGCTTTTAGCAGCAAAAAGAATACGCATTCTAGCTAATGTCGTTTTTGAGTTATATCAGTTTAAGCAGAACTATGTGGGCGGGACCGCCTGCGGGAGGTCAGTCCCTTGAGGGTTAAGAGATTTAACTCCCCAGCTGTATGCTCAAGAAGGGACTCTGCCCTTTCCAGCTTATGAGTAGTTTTATCAAGCTTTCTGGTTGTTTCCAATGGCTTTTTCTCCTTTTTCTCAAGGTCTTCATCAAGTTTCTCAACCTTTTCCTTGAGAAAAAGTTTCTCCTCAATGTCCATAGGTGCAGGCAGTTGTGCTGTTTTTGATTCAGCGATTTGTGTTTCTGCCTTGTCAAGGGACTGCTGAGTCTCATCCAGCACTCTTTTAAGTGCAATGTTTTCTTCTCTTTGCACCTTTAATTTATCTGTGGCGTGTTCAAGCAAATTTTCCTAATGCTTTATCTGTGATGCCATCACAAGGAACATGCGTTCCAGGATGTGAGCGGGCTCATTGTCTTGAAAAGACGAAACTGAAGCCTTCGCTAGAAATTCAGCCATAATGCCTTCCAGATTCATGGGGTTTGTTTTCTGAATCATGGACGCATAATCTGGAATCAGCTGATTAGTCATTTCTGCTAATATCGTGCCATTGTCATCTAATGGGTCTCAGTGGATGGACTCTTTGGTGTCTGTCATGGTTGGTTTGGTTTTAAAACAAAAGAGATTAAGATTGTGTGTGTGAGATGTATGGTTCAATAGTTTAATTCTTTATAGCTTCAATGATTCCACAAATCGTCAGTTAAAATTGTTAGGAATCAATAGCATTGCTATGATCTAAATTTTGACAAGCAAAATGTCTCAGAGGATGTCATCAAGCATGGATAAATGTCGAATAAATCAACATGCATGCTTAAAATAACTGAAAATAGAATTCTAACTTAGTAGGCATAGCCTACATCATAGTATAATGAACTTGTCTAAAAATACTATGGTATATTACACTGGAATGGAATCTGAGGATGAGTAAACTCCAGAGTTAAATCTTAATAAAAGGGAAGAAATTTAAAAATAGGATCAACTTGTGCAGAAGATTGACCGTAGAAGAGAGTGATGATCAATTTTAGAGTTGTCAATGACAAGATATGATCAAATTAAACAGAATAATTTAGAACAATTAAGAGAGCTAAAAAGCAATCAAATGTAAATCAAACAATAAGACAATCCAAATGTAAAATTGAATTTAAACTTGATGAATCGTTCTACAGTAAGATACAAGAACAAAATCAAATTGTAGAGCTGGAGAATAAAGCTATAAACAAAAAAGAGGAACCAAAGTCTTAAATGAAGACATGGAATTGTTTTGATCTTAAATCAAAATCACACTTATGTTAGAAGAGGGATTAACTGTATTACAGTCAGTTAAACTCTGAATGAAGCTTTGAAGCTATACAGAGATCAAAAAGGAAGAAAATCCTTGTAATTTATTTGACAAATCTGTCAAAGTGCACAAAATATCAAACGAAGTTAAAATAATTGTTGAAGCAGTATTTAATTAAATAAAGACAATAAAGCATTTGAAAGAATTTAAATGGTACTGTTAACAGTGTAAATAGCATCAATAACAGGCTGTAAACTAAGCTTAAAACAGTGGATTAAATCAAATTGAAATCTATTAAACTTTACATAAAGCCTTAATGTTATTCAAAGAATTGTGTTAATCACACTGATTTTTCAATGCTTACAGAATGAAGACATTTAATGCTTCAATTTAAGTGATCGAAAGGGGTGACTTTATGTGTGAATCAATTTCTGCTTAGCAGTTAGAATGTTTAAATTCTTAACTTTGTTTGAGGAGGAAAGTTGCATAAGCAATAAGTCTGCATGTTACATAATGTCGACTATATCAACTTTTCAAAAACCTATTTGCAAGGAAATAAGAGTTATGCGTGTGTTACCAAAACCAACCAAGCAGGGCTGTGTTACAGGGAGGACTTGTATCACAAACCTCCATCAGAGGGCAATGCAAAGAAACAAGAGTTGGCTGTCTAGCAACCGAAGCAGCAGTGCAGTCCATCTCACCACTAGATGGCAATAACAAGTAAAAAGTTCTGAGGCAGCCACAAGAAGAAGCTGGTCGTCTAGCAACCAGTCTGGTTATGCTATGTGTAGCACAACAACACGCTAACAGCTATAGAAAAGAAGCACAAGGGCTAACAGCTAGCCACTGGGAGTGACTAGTCACCAAGTTACAGGACGTGGGTTTTGACTCCACCTTCCTGAGGGTCGAACACAATATGAGTCATTCACTTTATAGACCTCTGAGGGCCAACAGCAGACTGTGCGTGCAACCTGACACACAGTGATTAACAAAACAAACTCTTTTGCCTCAGCCGACCACAAACGCAGCGGTTTGTGGGTTAAAACACACTTCAACAAACGCAGTGTATCACAGTGTATCCAAGCGGACACTTGTGTGGCTCCGAACGATTGAGTTAACTCACATTAATCCTCCCGCAAAGAGCGGCCTCTCGTACCAGGTAGCTAATCTGAGATGGAGAGATGAGGGGTAAATTATTTTTTTCCTTTATAGAAACCAGAGTCTCATGGTAACTATGGGTATTTTAGCACTGATATCCGCGTATCAGCTTTAGGCCTTTTGACACTGTAAGGACCCGTTTAACGCTGCTCAGCATGCCGAGTCACAGAATTTAGCCAGGATGGCTCTACACTTATTTATGTGATTAAACAAGACTGTAAAACAAACAAACATGGCTCACCACAACACAAAGCATCGTGCAGTTTTACAGAATAAAGAAAAACATTTAAACATAGCCCAGCACGTTTCAGCAAGCACAGCAGCAAGATTAAAAGCAGGGATCGCTTTAATTCTACTACTGTCGACTGTCGTAATGCTGCATTCCAGTAACCGCGGAAATGGGAGTGACATCATCTCCGTCTTATTGTGGTTCCAGTTGAAGTCGGAGAAAACATGCCAATCTAACAGGCTATTGTTAGCTGTTGTTAGCATACCCCGCGTTGTTGTCCACAAGTATCACATGAAGGATGTGATTATCTCTGTGGCAACATTTTTGTAAATATAAGTCCAACAATACTATGTATACAGCCAATCTAGAGCAACACAGCCCAGTCAGAAGTGCAAATAAATTGATTATTACAGGAGCTAAAGAACTGTTCACACTGGGGGCATCCATCTTTGATTGTCAACTCGGTGGTGGCGAGGTTTCACCGAGTTCCCGGTAGGAAATTCCAACTTCAGGGGGCATTCCAGTTGCAGTTTCCTACTCAGAACTCAGAAATTCCGACTTCTGACAACTGGAATGCACCAAAAGACGTGACTCAAACTAAAGCTTGTGTTTTTTGTGATGCTTTAATGAATGCAGCTCGGACCTTCCTCAAGGACTTACAGGATGCAAAGCAACAGGTAATGTATCTCTTTCTTGTTACGTAGCAGTAGTTTGTGATGTGTGACAACAAGCAATTTTTGGAAAACCTAGAATCCTAGTTCTGTAGCCGGCTATACATCGATAAGTACAGCCCGGTGCTCTAAGACGTGTCTGAATAATTTAAATTTGCTCTAGTTATAACTTTCTTGTTCCGACCCGACCAGAAGGCTAAGGAATAGCATTTGTAGAAAACCTATTTTGATGCTATAAAGCTCATCTAAAAGTGCGTATTTTCGATCAGGCATATATCTGAAAGTGAGACTATTTTGTGATAACTTAGAAACTCCCCCATGTGAGACCATGCAAATTTGCATGGGCTTACAATGGCACCATAATATATGTAGCGCTTAATTTCTGGGTATTACTGGATATGAACTTAAGAAATTAAAATTACAGCCGTACAGCCCGGTGCTCTAAGACGCGTCTGGATAAGACAAATTTGCTCTAGTTTTAATTGTCTTGTTCCCTAAGTTGAGTATCCACGCCAGTACAGCCCTGTCTGACCCGATTGCGAAACTAAGGAGTAGCATTTATAGATAACCTATTTTGATGCTATAAACCTCATCTTAAAGTGTGTATTTCCATCAGGCACATATCTGAAAATGTCTTTTTTTGCAATTACTTCGAAACTCCTCACAGTCCTTTTAATATAGAGGTTTCTATTTGCATGGCCTCACACGGGGCACCATAATATATGTATTGTTTCTTTTCTGGGTAATTTCTGGAAATCAACCTAAGAAATTAATATTCATGTCATAACAATCTCAAGTCTAAAGACAGAACTGTCATAGAGAGATGTCAATCTTCCAAATAGAATACCAACAGACAGAACTTTAAATATAAGGGTGATCTATTAAGATGAATATATAAGACAAAATAAAATAAAGGAAAACACGAACACTGATCAATGATGCTGTCAATCAAGAAAGAAGATATGAACCTCAAGGAACATTTAAGTACAGACCTGATCAAAATCTTAAGACCTGTTGAAAAATTGCTCGAATTTACCTTTTGCACATGTGGATCTTATTGAGGTTTTAAATAAAGCTACAATATGCAAAAGCAAGAAGGGGGAGTGTGACAAAAAGCCAAAATAGGCTGTTTATCAGCTGATCAAAAGTTTAAGACCACAGGCTATTAAAGCCAAAATCTCCTCAAAATTGTCATTTTCTGTCAGGCATTCACATGGTCATGCCCTCCTGATTGCTAAAGCTAAGAAGATTTCTCTTCTTCAAAGTGGTTGAATCGTTGAGCTGCATGAGCAAGGCCTCTGAGGTTGGACGCAGTAAGAGAGTTATTCTAAATTTTTTGAAAGATTCTGAGCATTATGGAACAAAAAAGTCAAGTGGTAGACCCAAAAAAATGACACCTGCGCTGAGCGGGAGGGTCCAATTGGCTGTCCTTCAAGACACAGTGTGGTCCTCGACCCAAATTAAGGCTCTTACTAGTGCCGACTGCAGCTCGATAACCATGAGACAGCAAAAAACAAAAAATGAGTTCAAAGACCTTGTCTCCTTCAACGCCACAAAACTTCAAATCAAACATGGGACACTGAAAGGTGGAAAAAAGTTTTATTTTCTGATGAGAAAAAATGTAACCTTGACGGTCCAGATGGCTTCAATGTTACTGGCATGACAAGGAGATCCCACCTGAAATGTTTTCTACCCAGCACGGGGGGAGGGGGGGGGGGGGGCATTATGATCTAGAGTGCTTTTTCATTCAGTGAAACACTGGAGCTTCAGGTGGTGCAGGGTCGTCAAATGGCGGCTGGTTACATGCAGATGTTGCAACGGGCATCCCTCATGACTGAGGGCCCTCGTCTGTGTGGTAACAGCTGGGTTTTTCAACAGGACAATGCTGCATAATACTCGCTTGACCAAGGACTTCATCAGGGAGAATAACATCACTTTTTTGGACCATCCCTCATGTTCCCCTGATTTAAATCCCATGGAGAACATTTGGCGATGGATGGCAAGGGAAGTTTATGGCCATCAGTTCCAGACAGTTAATGCCCTTCGTGAAGCCATCTTCAGCACTTGGAGCAATGTTCCGAAAAGCTTCCTGGAAACACTTGCATCAAGCATGCCCAAATGAATTTTTGAAGAGATTAACAAGAACGGTGGAGCTACTCATTACTGAGTCCTACTGAGAAACATTTTTGTTCTGGTTTGGAGAGTTTTTTTTTTTTTTTGAGCTATGGTCTTAAACTTTTGATTAGCAGATAAACAGCCTATTTAAGTTTACTTGTTGTTTTCAATAAATTACTTTTTCAAAGTGCTTTTTGTCACACTCCCCCTTCTTGCTTTGGCATATTGTAGCTCTATTTAAAACATTATTAAGATCCAAATGTGCAAAATGCATATTCTAGCAATTTTTCAACTGGTCTTAGTATTTTGATCAGGTCTGTATATGGAGTGGTTATAGAGGATTAAAGGAATATTTCACCCAAAGAAGGATATGCCTTCATTTTCTACTCACCCTCATGCGGTGAGCAACACTCTGGAGCACTTTTTTGATGTCTCAAATGCAACCAGAGGTCCGGGGGGATTTTCGCTGTCAACAAACGTCCATCTAACAGGGGACAATGGCGCCCATAAGAAAAAAGTCCATAAAAGACAACAAAAACGTGCCTATTTTCCTTCATACTGCTCGTCCGCTGTAATCCAAGTGTCCTGAGCGGGTAACGTCCATAATTAATGTATGTAACTATGTAAGCCGCGGCAGACCAATCCAAACGGCTTACGTAGTGCAGGGAGCGCGCGTAGACGTGCACTGCGGAAGTACAATTTAACACTGTTTAGGCTCTAAGAATGTACTAAATGACCTCGTTTCGAATTCATTCGACTTTAAAAATCCTCCGCTGGAGACCCCACGCACGGATGAATCCATTCATACATGTTTCTGGACCGGCTGCTGTTTGCAGAAGTCAGACCTGCTGAGGTAGGTGGTCCAGGGCAGTCATCTCGGTGTAAAGTGAGTATTGTGCGTGAGTTCAGTCTCGGGTCTCGTCTTGAACATCTGGCAGTGAGCACTGCGTAAAAACGCGTGTCCCAAGCCGTGTATGGTTATTGCAGACTTCAGTCAGCAATGGCTTGTGAAACAGTTGCCACTGCCTCTGGTTGAAAAAGTGGAGCCCTAAACCTTCCTAGTATGCTTTTGATTGTGAGTGTATACAGTTGGGAAGGTAAAGGGACAGGAGGAGAAGAATACATAATATATAAATGTATATTTATTAAAAAAAAGTTGGCGAGAGGGAAGGCCGGGCCCGACCCAACCCGACTCGAACGTAATAATTGACACTTTGGGCCCGACCCGGCCCGGGCTCTGGCTCAGGTTTAAGAT
Organism: Scarus forsteni; assembly: GCA_036419115.1. Classification (NCBI taxonomy): domain Eukaryota; kingdom Metazoa; phylum Chordata; class Actinopteri; order Labriformes; family Labridae; genus Scarus; species Scarus forsteni. The sequence continues at coordinate 20,704 of JAZDUH010000449.1, read as the reverse complement.
CTTACCTCTAGCAGTGATAACAAGTTGTGCCTGGGGTGTGAACTGTCACAGGTGATGTTTGTGGCCCTGCGCAGACATCTGGTGTTGTAGATATCTGACAGAGAGGACAGCTGTACCCCTATGATGCTCTGTGCTGACTTCCTGACTCTTTCCAGAGCCTTCTTGTCAGCCTGAGAGCTGCTCCTGAACCACACCAAGATGTTGTGGGTGAGGATGCTCTCTACAGAACACCTATAGAAGGACAGCAGCAGGCTCTGGGACACATTGACCCTTCTCAGTGACCTTAAAAAGTACAGGCGCTGCTGTGCCTTTTTCACAACGGTGTTGGCGTTTGTGCCCCATGTAAGATCCTGAGAAATATACGTTCCCAGAAACCTGAAGTCACTGACCCGCTCTACCAGGTCCCCTCGGATGAGAAGGGGGGGAGATCCTCCCTCTTCCTCCTGAAGTCCAGCACCAACTCCTTAGTTTCTGAGGAGTTGAGTGCCAGGTTATCATCATTGTTGTGAATCAGCCCCACCACAGTAGTGTCATCCGCAAATTTTACAAAGATGTTGCTGACTGCGCAGTTTGGACAACAGCCTGCTGGGAACAGCAGAACCTGCGGTATAGGGGCATCCTCTTCCTCTGTGACTTCAAACCTTGCAAAGAACTGATTCAGCTCCTCCGGTAGGTCTGTGCTGGTGCTGGTGGTGGTGGGAGCACTGGACGTGTTCATGTTAACAAGGTCTTGGATGCCCTGCCAAACACGTCAGGGGTTCCCCTCAGCGAAATGCCCTTCAATCTTTCTGGCATATGCTGCCTTTGTCTGCTTGATGCCCCTCTTCAGGTTGGATCTGGCTGAGCTGTAGAGATCCATATCTCCAGACCTAAAAGCAGAGTCCCGATCCCTCAGCAGCTGTGTGTGTTACAAAAGCAGTGTGTGTTACAAAACTTAAACAAAAAGATGTAGGAAAAATAGGGGAGCCAAATAGACGTAAGACAAAGTGTATGGAAATGAAAGTCAAAGAAGAAGACAACGAAGAAGAGGAAGAGAGAAAAGCATGTGTCTCTCTGGTTTTAACTCCTGACAAGGGTCTCACAGGAGGAAGGTCTTAGATGAGTAACAAAGACTTTTTCAACTTATATTTGGCCAAAATTATGTTGTATTTTGATTAAAAATCCAATTTAAGCACTCCAACTGGGTAGGAAATCTTATGGTAATCATTTTGAAATCAAATACTATATAAATCTAAAGTAATATCTAAAGTATATGAAAGAATGAAACAATTTCAATCTTATTAAAAATCCAAGCAAACAAAATATATGTTGATAAAACTTAGATAAGTTAACATGCCTTTGAGATGGTATGCGACCAAAACTTAAGGTGTAGAAATCCTGTTATAATCATTCTTCAATAAAACAGAGTGAATTGAAATAATACAAAGTAAAAGCGCATTCCTTGAGGAAAGTTCTCTTTTTAGTTTCCACTGAGGGGCGCGGTTGGTTTGTCAGAAGGGTTGAAACAAACAATTCAGCTTATTCATAACTTAGGTGTTTTTAGCTCTAAAAATGCCAAAGTCACATTATCAGAATGCATTTTTCATGACAGGATAAAATATCACATTGTTGGATGTGTCCATTGTTTCATTTAGAGTTTATAAGGACTGTGATTTTCTGTTGGCTGAAAACATCTGGACAGAGATAAGAAGGAGCAGATGAGGGGTCCGAATGTCCAAGGAGGTCAAAAGTCAATTTAGATGGCACCTTAGAATCTTCTGGGGGTAGAACAGAATTATTTAAGACTCTGGGAACATAGTCTGTTTGAAGACCTTATCAGGTCTCAGCCAATCACCATTCAGGAAGGAAATCCAGAGAAATAAATACATCTCAAGCATCCACACAGATGTCTGCTTGTTGTAGTTGGTGGGAAAAAAAGAGAGTCTTCATGGCTCTACATGTCTCCAACGAGTTACAACCAGGGCCCAGTATATATATATATATATATATATATATATATATATATATATATATATATATATATATATATATATATATATATATATATATATATATATATATATATATATATATATATATATATATATATATATATATATGTATATATATATATATATATATATATATATATATAGATATATATATATATGGAGAAAGATGAACAAATGTTTTAACTGATTCACTTATTTTTATTCGGCATAACATGGTGGGAATACAAATAAAAATCAAGATACTCTACAGACAAATTTAAGGTCAATTGTAAATCATGAAAGACATTAATTCCTTTTCTTTTTCTGTAAAAGGACAATGAAGAGTTAGTGACCAGCCTTGAAAGTCACCTGATGAAAATCACCATTGTTGGAGACAGGTCTAAATGTTTGGCTGAGAGGACATTCCAAGGTGCTGTGCCTTGTTGATGGGTATCATTTATGCCCTCAACCTCAGCTACTGCAGAATATATATGTGTGATATATCTACCAAGATACTAACAACATCACAAATGATTCTGAAAATGTTTGATAGGGACTATAATTTTCAGATTTAGTTTTGACTTTACATACATTTAAAACACCACTTTGAAAACAACAACCACTATTAATGTGTTCAAATATGATTTTCTGTATTAAAAAGAAATAGAATTCCTCATGTTCAAACCAGAGACCGAGGGATGACCCCTAACAGACCTACAACAGTCCTCCACAGATTGCCTGACACTTGCTTGAATGTTGACATAAAAATTTAATTTCAAGAGCTTTGACTTGAATTTCAGTTGTGAATCAGTGTCAGAGAACACTTTATTTTCCATTTAATAACAGTTAGTTAAGATATTCAACATTTTTTTATAAAATATATTTTTTACTCTCCTTTTTTAGTTTAAAACCTACAGCAGAAGTATAACATAAAACAATCAAGCCATTATGTAGTCTCTTTTTTCCATGTAACTGTTGGAGTCATAGTTATGTTTTGTCGAAATGATTTTTAAAAATCAAAGATACTTTCAATCTCCCAGATGTAGACAGTTAACTGACATAGCACTGAGTTAAGACTGAAAGTAAATGTAGTCATATTCATATATTTTAAAACCACTTAGGCATAATTCTGCTGAGCTTTGTGATAATTTAAATGCAATAAGAGCTAAATCCACTGATTGAAATAATTTAAAGTGGCAGGTGTTATGACTAATTTCACCACTAGATGGGGATGTTTTTGAACTCAGGCGGGTGGAAGCTCCTCTTCATGTTTCAAATCTTAAAAAAATTCAAACATGAAAAAAACTTGTTAACTCATTCCTATATTCCACAAAGGTGTTCTGATATAGAGAGAGCACTTCATCTTGGTAACACAGAGTCAGTAATTGGACAATGTTCCTTTAAGTTCATCATGTTTCTTCATTAAAATGTTCCTGGACTCTTTTTAATTAAGTAAACGTGATCTGAACTCAGGATACAGCCTCCATTTCTTCTGCAGATGATATCTGATCAGCACCAGTATTAAAATGATCCAGCCAATCAGAGATGAGCTTCTGCCCTGCAGTAATTAACTGAATCCAGAGACGACAGTCATTACATGGGAGCTCTCACACCTGTCTGCAGGTAAACATAACTTTAACATTTTCAGCAGAACCACGGTGTTAGTATCACAGTCTGTGAGGTCTCGGCCTGGAATCAGAGGGCTGCTGATTCATGTTCTTCACAGTCAATAATCAACAGAATATGTTCATGTATTCATTGTAGATATCTGTCTCTGTTTAAAGGAAAATACATGTTTGTGTGTTTTATTGTTAGTTTATCTTTTATTTCAATTTATGTCATCTTTGTCTTCATTTTGTTTCTGTTTTGTCTTTTGGCCCAATATTGTCTTAATAGTTCTTTAACAGCAGCCTCTTTACTCTCAGCTCCTCTCTCTGTCGTTGGCTTTGTTTTCTTGTTTCGTAAAAATGTTTTCAATCACTTTTAATTCTCATTTGATTCATATTTTGTCAAACAGAATTTTTTCTTTCTTTTTAGGCTCTGTTATCACTTGTCTTCCTGTTTTATGTTACAGTTTCATTTTTATGATTATGATTTCTTCTCTTATCAAATTTCAAGCTTTTCTTTGTTTTTTATTGTGTCCTTGTGTTACTGCTTTTATTGCATATCTCTCTCTCTTATATTTTCTTGTCTACTGATTCTTACCTTCTATTATATTGGTCCACCTGGTTCCTGTGACTCATGTATTGTCATGGCTCTTATGAAATGGGAACCTTTTTTTATTGGTTTGTGGGTATGTAGGTGGTCCTGGTTCAGGTTCTCTGTCCTGGGTGCCTAGGCCTAGACTGCTGTGTCAGCTTTTTGGGTTCTAGGTTTCTTCATGTTAATGAGCAGCATTGGTCTGAAAGAAACCAGAGACACTCATGCTCTCTTCTCTAAAGTTCTTATTATATTGAGTTTATTATGCTGTTTGCTTTTGTGAGGTTTTTTATTTAAAATGAGATTTTTGTTCTTTTATTCCTTTTGTGCTTTAACTCTTGTTCCTTCCTTCTGTATGTCCTGTTTTTAAAAGCACTTGGTAAACCTTTGTTCTTAAAAAAGACCTATACATGCAAATTATTATTATTATTATTGTTATTATTATTATTATTATTATTATTATTGTTGTTTTTATTATTAAATGTCATTTGTAATGGGGATTTGTTGATCAAAATTTGATAAAAAAAATTAATAAAGCAACATTTAAACCCAGCATCAATTATCATTATCATTTGTAATGTATTATAATAAATAGATTTAATTGGCAGGAATTTTTTCATTTGTAGTACTAACACGTCCAGCAGGTGGTGCCATGTCTCATAGTTCCCTGTAACTCCTCCCAGCTGATTACAGGTGTCCTGCTGTCAGGAAAGCAGAGAAACTCAGAGCTGCAGCTACAGGTGTCCTGCTGAATCAGAAAAAGACTACAGGCAGGATTACAAGAAAATAATAAAGATGAATGTAGCTGCTGTGAGATACTTTGCTTGAATCAGCAATCAGGTTGACTTATTCAGTTCTTGTAGTACTAACACGTCCAGCAGGTGGTGCCATGTCTCATAGTTCCCTGTAACTCCACAACCAGTACTTCAGGTAATGCTTTACAGGAAGTCAGAGCTGCAGCTGGTTACAGGTGTCCTGCTGAATCAGAAAAAGAAAGGCAGGTTTTTTCAACCCTAAATGTGAGATACTTTTTGTTTGTGTTTGCAAATCAGCATCATTTACTCCAGCTGGTTCATGAAGGGTTCAAGTACTGACAGTAAATAATGACTTATTTATTCTTATTGTGGACACCAGGAAATTTAATTAAGGCTGTAACAATATGACTACACGTCTTCAGGAGAAAGAGATAAAATAACAAGAAAATAATAAAGATGATGTAAAAAGAGAAAAATGAAGAAATAACTAAATAAACATAATTTACATTCTCAATGTAAAAAAGAGTTATGAAATAAATGTAGTTTTGAACCGTGGATAATTGCTATGTGTCAAACAAATATTATTTGTCAGCAGCTGATTTAGAAAGTTCAGTCAGCTGACTTAATTCTTTTGAGTTATTTTTATTAGTAAATGAAGGAAAACTAAGCTTTGTCCTATCATCGTTGGATTTAAAGAACTTTCATGATAATTATAAGAATAATAAAAATACCAATAACAGATACAAGACTTTATGCACTCTAAAAAGTAATTCAGAGTATCTGTTGATACCACTTGATTTATTACATAAATGCAATTTAAAAAATGTAATTAATGTATTTAGATAAACTTTCTAAGTTGCTAACTTTATTTTTAAAGTTGTGATCAAATAATAATGTTGGCAATTACATAAACTTAATTTAATATGTCATATAAACGAAAATTTCCTCATTGGTAAGCTTAAAACAAAATTCAAGTTGCCATAACTTAATAAACTTAGCTTGATTACCTAATTTTTCTCAACATTGACTTTTCCATTTTAAGTTCCATCTCCTACCCAAACAACTGAATAAGACAGTGCAGGAGGCTGAAGCAACATTTCATGGTGAATCAAATGTTTTTCTAATTGTTTTACTGAAGTAATGGGTTTAAGTTTGTTACGAGACTTTTATTGAGATAATTAAAACTTGTTTATCTGTGTGACTGCTAGCTAGCCTATAGCACTGTTACCACATGTTAGTTTTTTTCTTCACCTGAGAGCTAGTTTAGCCATGTAACTGCTTCCTACAGCACTGATGCCCAAGTATATATATATATATATATTTTTATATATATATATATATATATATATATATATATATATATATATGTATATATATATAGATATATAGATATATAGATATATATATATAGATATATATATATATGAAGGAAAGATGAACAAATGTTTTAACTGATTCTCTTATTTTATTCAACATAACATGGTCGAGATAAAAATAAAAAATCAAGATGTACTGTACAGACAAATTTAAGGTAAATTGTAAACCATGAAAGACATTAATTCCTTTTCTTTTTCTGTAAAAGGACAACGAAGAGTTCATGACCAGCCTTGAAAGTCACCTGATGAAAATCGCCATTGTTGGAGACAGGTCTAAATGTTTGGCTGAGAGGGACATTCCAAGGTGCTGTGCCTTGTTGATGGGTATCATTTATGCCCTCAACCTCAGCTACTGCAAGAATATATATGTGTTATATATCTATGTCGACTTTGTATTTTCTGTGGCAATTTTGAGCTGGTCACACTTACACAAAAGAATTACAAACTTTTGTCACAGAGAAGCAGTTGAAATATAAGATTGTTTACTTACTTTGTTTTTGCAATGCTCAAGTTCAAAATAAAACTTAACAGTTAATTGCACAAAAGCAGTGGTTGAACTGTCTTTCTTGAAAGCACAATAAATACAAAAAAAGAAAAATGAAGAAAAAGTATATAAGTATTTTTAAATTATGGCTACTTAAAAAGTTGTGCGCTTTGTTATTATATTTAACTGGACAAAAAATAAATTATTTTAAATAACATGGTAAACTCAGTTGACTTAACATATTTTTTTGAGTTACCAACTTAAAAACCTGTCCTTTTGATAAGTTATTCAGTAAGCAGTACTTAAAATAAGCTTTGACTAAAGAGGAAAAACTAATTTGTCCAATGTAATATTGTTAATTGGTTCAACGCAATTTCAAATTAAGTTATCATAACTAAGAAAGACTAATGGAAACTGTTGCGTTGATTTTTTTTGTTGAGGCTAATCAGGAGAGTACTTACATCTAATTCAGGAGGCAGGTCGTCGGAGAAAAAAGTCGACTTAAACCTGAAGATGGACCCCTGCATACTGTCTAACTTGCAAGAAAAATTATTTATTTGCAACATTTCGTCTCAGACCTTCATCAGGCAAACAGTTTGTTTAACAGGGCAGGACGCGTCTTAAATAGGAAGTGGCAACCTCACCTGTGGCCAATCATCATCATGGCGTAACATCTGCACCAGAAAAATAAATAAACAGAAAAACAAACACATTGGCTTCCTGACTGAGATAGTCAACATGATGATAGTTAACATGATGAAAGTCTATTTCAAGCCTACAAATAAGGTTAAAAATGAAAACATCAATCACAAAAACAGCTTTGGGGACATTAAAGGTCCCTAAGACAGGTCACATTGTAGTGAAACATCATAATAAACTTTAACTAAATTTCCCACAGGATAAACAGTCTAAAATGCAGTACAACCTGATGAAAACAATACATATAAATAGGCACATTTGCTAGGTCACTTGGTCATTGAAAGTGGGCCTAAAAATGTGTGCACTTCATATGTATCCCACATTAGTTAGTCAGAAGGAGGGAGGACATGCTCTGATGTAAATTACAGAAAAACATTCAGAGAAAGTTCATCATTAAGGCCTTTTGGAGCTAGAGTTTGTAAGGTATAGATCCAGTATGCTCCCCGCTGTTGCAAAAGTCTGTCGTGATTGCCCCACCTTAGTGGTAATTTGACCTGCTCAATACCAATAAAGCGCAGGGTGGAGATGTCATGTTTTGCATCATTGAAGTGTACAGCCACAGGATAGTCCCGGTCATTTCTGCGTATAGAGCTTTTATGTTCATTGATTCTTTTTTTAATTTCCTGCTTGTTTTTGCCAACGTAGGCCAGGCCACAAAGGCAGCGAATCATGTTAATGACATGACATGATGCACAGATGATGATACTTTTATGAAATACTTTTTACCAGTCTGAGGATGAGTAAAGTGATCAGTTTTATGAGTGTTGTTGCACTGTGCACAGCAGCCGCAGCGATAGTTCCCATTAGGCAGAGGCCAAAGTCTTGTCTGCATGTCTGAACTTAGCTCATGGTGGAACATGGACCAAAAGGTCCCTGATGTTTTTCCCTCTTTTGTTGACAAATAGGGGAGGGTCTTTAAAAACAGAGGAGAGTTCACTGTCTGATGATAAAATATGCCAATGTTTCTTAAAGATAGATCTGATAGCCCTAGAGTGTGTGGAGTGCTGTGTGATACATGTCACAGAGAATTTCTTCTCTTTTTTCACACTCTTTTTTAATAATTCTGACCGTGTTTTTTTGAGGGCCAGTTCATATGCTTCATTTTCCCATAATGAGGGGTATTCTCGCTTTGCAAATCTATTTTTAATATCAACAGCTTTTTCCTTAAAATCCTCTGTAGAGTGGGGTGCTGGTTTGGCGGAGTGGTTAGCACCCCATGTACTTGCTTCTGCCGGTCCAGGTTCGAATCCCACCTGTGACCAGTTTGCAGAGTGTCTTCCCCTACTCTCTCTCCCCCTTTCACAAGCCTATCCACTGTCTCTCTCCTATCAATAAAGGCACAAAATGCCCAAAAAATACATTTAAAAAAAAAAAAATCCTCTGTAGAGTGACATATTCTCCTCAGATGGAAAAACTGGCTGATGGGGAGAACCTTTTTAAGAGGAGTGGGGTGAAAACTGGAAGCCAACAGGAGAGTATTTTTGTCTGTCTCCTTCCGCACACTGTGGTGATAATAGAGTCTTTTTCCTTCATAACCCACATGTCCAAGAAACTCACTTTGTCATAACTGAAGTTAGATGTATATTCTAAGTTGTTATCAAAGCTGTTCAATAACGAGACAAAATCTGTTAATTCATCAGGGTTACCATTGTAAATACAGAAGATGTCATCAATATATCGATACCACTTCAAAATTTTAGACAGGTGATTGTTCTTGTCAGGGTTAAAAACAAACTTTTTTTTCAAAAAAACCCCACAAACAGATTAGTTAGGTACACAGATAGTTCCTATAGTGTGCAAAACTTTTAAGTAGCAGTCTTTTTCAAAATAAAAGTAAGTATGTGTCATTACAAAATTTGCCAAATCAAGGATCAGCAGTTGGTTCGGGGGATTGCATGAATCACTGCGTTGTTGTAAATAAAAAACTAAAGCCTCTAAACCACCCTTGTGGGGTATGTTTGTATACAGGCTTGTGATGTCAAGGGTAAGCAGAAGGGCATTAACAGGTTATTCGGTTAGACTGGAATTTTTTTTCAGTGAAGTCAGTAGAATCCTTAAAGTAGGCAGGTAGTGTTTGGACATAAGGTTTAATAAATGAATAAACAAATTTTGATAATGGAGCCCAGAGGAGTCTGTCTGTGCAACTTTTGGACGACCTGGAGGACTAGACAGTGATTTGTGAATCTTTGGCAATGTGTATATCACAGGGCGAACTGGGTATTTACAGTTTAGGAAATTAAATTCAGATTTTGATATCCATCCCTTCATTTGCTCATCTTCAAGATAGGCGAATATTTCCTTTTGGAAGGGGATGGTGGGATCCTGATTTAGTTTTTTGTAAAATTTTATGTTAGACAATTGAGAGAGGATTTTGAATTTGTATTTATCTGCATCCTGGATACAAATACCACCCCCTTTGTCAGCTGGTTTTATAACGATGTCTGCATCATTTATAAGTTCATTTAGAGCATTTTTTTCATTATTAGATAAATTAGGGGGACTTGGGCGTGGTTTTGAAATCACTGTCACAATGTCCTGTTCAACAAGTCTGCAAAAAGTATTGATGGAAGCATTGTTTGAATGTGGACAAAAAGTACTTTTTGTTCTAAAGGCAGATGTTTCAGAGTTCGTCACAGTGCTTTGATTGGTGGAGAAAAAGTGACGTAATTTGATTTGCCTGAAACACTTAAAAAGGTCAACTTTTAGTCCAAAAGCATTCAGTCCACAGTTTGGCACAAAGGACAGCCCCTTAGGTAAAAGTGATACCTGGTCAGTGGTCAAGTCTTTAGAGGAAATATTAACTACCATGTCCGTGAGTTGCTGCGTGTCCACGGCAGCTGTCCGGTACTTGGATGCGCGCTTGCCCCGTCTGCATTTTTTTTCCTCTCCTTTCCTGTTTCTTGCGGTTGTATAAAAAAGTGGACTGATCCGGCAGGGTGCTCGAGTCACTGTCAAAGGTGAAGTCACTGTCCATAGAGGAGTCGTTGTTGGCGGCGTGTTCTCTCCGCTGAGCGGGTCTCGATCCGTGCGTAATCCTGTGCCTAGGCGCACCTGTGCGCAAGGCGAGGGCTGAAGTTTGGGGCATGAACGTTTTCTCCTTAGATTCCCAGTGATAAAGTTCATTTCTGTGGTAGTCTTCCGCGTCACACCTGTATCTGGTTGAGGCTAAACATTTCTTTTTAGAGTGTGTATAGAGCAGTGACGATTGCTCTAAGACTGCAAGGGAAGCTCAGCTTCCCCTAAAATGTCCCCCAAAAAAGTGGTGATGTGTACTGCTGTGTGTACATTTCATTGACTAAATATGCCCTAGAATACCTTCACCTTTTGTTCTGAATCAGCTACTTATCACAGGTAACTGGAGCGACTTCCTTCTCAATCATCCCCGCAGCGTCTAGGCGCTTTAACACAGCCGGACACTGAGCGTCTTCTGACTTCGGTGGGGACGAGTAGAGTGGGTTGTTCCACTGCGGAATCTGGACGGTCATTGGATAAACGCTGGGCTTTGTCCCGCCCATTAGACAGACAGCTTATCTGGGGGTCTATGAGGCAGTGGGCTGGCCTGGACGCTCAGCTTCTGCATGGTGATTGGATGATCTGACTAAGGCCAAATCCTTTTTTGATTGACAGTGAAATGAGCCAATCAGCGATCTTGAAGGTTCACCCTTCACCGGGGTATCTTCTAAAGTTTTACATTCAGTTGTTCTGGACTGATTCGGAGGCTTTATCGATCTCCAGCAACTTTATCTTTCTTAAAACATCTAGCTGTGTTTGAAGATTCTCTCCTGACAATTTTTCTTTTCACAAACTAGCAACTGTAGCTGGGGAGCTACTCTCCCTGTCACTCACACTCACAGCCTGTCAAACAGTACTCTCACGTAGCAGCTCCAGCTGCTAGCAAGCTGCACATCATGGCAGATAGTATGAATGTTGTAGACGAGATTTTGGCGAGGCCATTTGATAGTCTTCCTTACGAAGAGAAAATTAGAGTTAAACAGCAGGGCAGATCAACTTCTAAGATTGATTTGCTGCAAAAGGTGGGGAAAAGTCTTTTCAGCATTCCTGGTATGACAAGGTGAACTGGCTCACTGGAAGTGCTGTCACAAATAAAATGTGTTGTCTGGTCAAAAGTGGGTTTTGGGGAATAAAATCCTTGGAAAAGACAGTTGGTACAACAGGGTCACAGATCATTTACATAAATAAATAAATTTATGATGTAGGCCAGAAAAAAAAGGAGCTTCCCCTCCTTGACTGACCAGCAGCTGCCCTATAGAGAATGTCTAAATCTTAAAATTTAGAGGAGCTCATTTGAAACTAGTAAATTGATGTAGATTGAGATGTTTTGCAGTCTTTATTTACTTAATTAATGTGTTGTGATGTCATTTATCTGGACCTGAAGTAAGTAAGTAAAAAAAATATATATATATGTATATATATATATATATATACATATATATATATATATATATATATATAAATATATATATATTATATATATATATCATAGTTAACAGCTATGTAACGCTATGCTATCATGAGATTCTCATCGAAAAAATCTCGCTGCTTCTCAAAGTTGGGTCTGGGAGCTGGGGATACATATGCAAGCTATGAAATTCACTTTGATATTTTAGTGTGGATGTATGCCTGCCCCAGCCTGACTGAATAACGCCGTGGGGGGCGTGAACAAGCCGAACCTGCCCTGGTCGGAAGTGACGTGTGAATTAATAACGCCAGACGACATGGATGCGGCTGCTACTGTGAAGCCGGGTCTGCTCCAGGGCAAATTTACTTTCAAAATGCTGCCGAATGGAGACCTCGATAAGACCAAAGTTGTTTGCACCTTGTGCAAAGCGGAGTTAGCTTACTGCAGGAGTACCTCCAGTCTCAGGTACCACCTGAATGCTAAACACGCTGGAGCTAACATTGAAGACGCCCGGACATGTTCGGCAGCGCCGCCTGAGAGTCGGGTTCGTCAGACAACAATGTTCGAGTGCGCCAACCGAGGAAAACCCGTCAGCGAGGCTCTATCAGCAAAGCTAACTAACCTCCTAGCTCGTTGGATTGCCATCAACTGTCGGCCTATCAGCGTGGTTGAAGACGAGGGGCTTCAGCTTCTTCTCCGGGCAGCCACAGGTGACCCATCCTACAAACTGCCTTGCAGGCGAACCATCACAAGGAGAATCGTGGACCAACACGCCGCAGAGAAAGCCGTGAAAGAAGAGAAGTTGACCCGGGCGACTTATGTAGCACTAACGGGGGACCACTGGACATCTCTGGCAAATGAAAACTACCTCGGCGTTACTGTACACCTGATTGATGCCAGCTGGGAACTTCACTCGTTTGCTTTAGGTAAGTGATATAGCCTCATTACCTCCGCCAAGGAGGTTATGTTTTTTGGGAGTTTGTTTGTCCGTCCGCCTGTCTGTCTGTGAAAAAAATAACTCAAAAAGTTATGGATGGATTTAGATGAAATTTTCAGGAAATGTTCAGCATGGGAAAAGGAAGAACTGATTCAATTTTGGTGTTGATCCGGATCAGTGTCTGGCCGCCATGGCGAAAAATGTGATTTCTGTGAATAACTACTGAACTAAAATAGATATCATTATGAATCCAGTTGCTAATGGTATGTTTTCATGGTCAAGGAATCTAAAATATTTAGATGAAATAAAGGTAGGACTAATATTTATGGTGAAAATGACAATATGGCTAAGGACTGTGGTGCATGCAGAGGTCTGTGCTCTCCGAGTGCTTTTCTAGTTTAGCAAATGTAGCCCATCACACCCACAGCTTTTAGTTAACGCTATTATTAGGGATTGCATTAGATTGCCATAATGATAGCTGACTGATTGATTTTTTATTGCTGTTGTCTGATAGGCCTATAGTCTATTACAAGCGAACTTATTCTGCTCTACTTTGTCTTGTAGGTGTGATCAAAACGGAGGAGCGCCACTTTGCAGACGAGTGCGCCAAGCAGTTTCTCAGCGTCGCAAGTCAGTGGGATATAGTAAACAAAATCACAACTATTGGAACAGACAGTGCTCCCAACATGATTGCTGCAGGGAGGATTCTTCCTTTTGAGCATATGCCCTGTGTTGCGCATCTTGTACAGCGAGCCATTGTAATGTCACTTCGGGATGGTGGTTTTGATGGTGTCTTGGGGAAGCTCCGTAAAGTGGTTGGGCATTTCAAGCACAGCCCTGCCAACTCAAATGAGCTGAATGCCCAGCAAGCCTCGTTTAATCTCAACCAGGAGTCACTCGTGCAAGATGTCCCCACACGATGGAACTCGACCCTCGAGATGGTCAAGTGTGTGAGGCGCAACAGACAACCACTGCATGCCACTCTGGCCAATCAGAAGCACAATCTGGCTCTCCCAACTGATGCTGAGTATGAGAAGTTGGCAAAACTGGAAACACTGCTACAGCCATGCAAGTATGTAGCCTATGATAGTGTTCATGAATTCTTTTAAAAGCCACTTTGTATTTGAGAAACACATGCCCTTAAATATAGCTAGTCAATAGTTTGTTTAATGTTCTATGGTTATTTAGAACTTAAAAATAGTGTAATCTGAGTTAAATGAATTGGCCATTAATTTATTAATTTTGTATTGCTGTGTGTGTGTGTGTGTGTGTGTGTGTGTGTGTGTGTGTGTGTGTAGGTATGTCACTGAGCTCCTTGGTGGGGAGAAGTATGTGTCCTGCTCTGTGGTTCTACCTGCCCTGTGCCACCTCCAGCAAGCTATGATAATCTCAGATGATGATCCTGCCTATATCATGAGATTCAAGGCTGCCTTCACCAAGGACCTCAATCAGCGGAGGAGAAGACAAACCTGGAATGGCTAAAAGTATGTTATACTGACCTGAAGATAACTGTAGGGTCAATGGATAGGTTAAGTTGTGAAGAAATTTGGAAAGTAAATCTACATCAATTAAATTATTTTTATTGTTTTTATTATTTTCATTTATCAGGTGGCAACTGCTCTGGATCCACGATTTAAGGACCTCAAGTCCCTTCCCAAAGCAGAGAGAGAGCCAGTGTGGGCAAAGCTGAGGGAGTTGGTGAAGGGAGAAGAACCTTCTGAGGAGAACCCTGAGCCACCTAAGAAGAAAACAGCCCTGCTACTCATGCCATCAGAATCAGAGTCTGATGAGGAGACACCGGTAGACAACACAGTGGAGAGGTACAAGGTAGAGCCCAATGCTAGTGAGGATCAGTGTCCACTGAAGTGGTGGTCAGAGCACTCTGCTTGCTATGGTAAGATGGCCCACATTGCCCGGAAGTACTTGGGGACACCTGCCTCAACTGTCCCATGCGAGAGACTGTTCTCTTTAGCAGGCCATGTTATCCAGAAGAGGAGATCTAGCCTGTCCTCGGACAATGTGAACAGGCTGGTCTGTCTAAGTGATTGGTGGAAGAAGGAGGGGTAGAGTTTGAACTTATTGAAGCCATGTCAATAGCCATGTCAAAGCTACTGACTTTAAGCAGTTCTTCATAACATCATGTAGGCCTTCAGTTTAATTATTGTCATTATCCCAGAGATGTGGGTTGTTCTTATGCCCTCTGCTGTTCATTCCAGGTAGTTCAGGAAAGAATTTTGTCCACATGAACACAGACCTGTGTCAAATTGCCAGCTGGTTACCTGTGGTTACCTTTAATGCCTGCTGATTATTCATGTCTAACTGAATAAACAGAAACTCGTTCTTGAGAACTTACTTCTGGTCATTATTTATTTAACACACACATATTTTGAATGGCCTCGACAGACTTCAGATAAGCCATTTTAATCGCAACTAATCGCAATTAATTCCAGGATTAAAAGTATTAATCGCTATTAAAAAAATTGATCGATGCCCACCTATAATATATATATATATATATATATATATAAGTACACAGCTGTGATTTTAATTAAAATGAACAGAAAACTACTGTAACTGTGCCAATCAGTTACTTTATTAAGTGCTTGAACAAAAATTAGCCCATGTATCGACTCCACATCATTCAGCATTACTCATCTTTAAATTTCCTTAACTTATATAGATGTCAGAAAAGAAGAATTTCACTAAAGGAAAAAAAAAGAAAAAACAACAGTTAAATTTGTTGTTGAAGATTAATTCTTCTTAATAAAAGATCCATCCTTATGCTCGCATCACTGTTCAGTAAATTTCATTAAATTAAAATGAATTGATCTCACTGACATGCTAACACAACAACAAAATTTGTGATAACTCAAGAGATAAAAAGATTTTAAGGGCAGGTTATCATTAATGTGAGATTCTTCACACAACTTCACACAAGAGAAAAACCTGCTTCTGAATTCAAAAATGCAGACAATCAGCTGATAGTTTAATATGCAAAAACCCAAAATAAAAGTGAAAAGCAAACATGTTAAACCATTTCTTAGATGATAATCTATTCACTATAGATTTAAAGTATTGATTAGCAACTCAAGTTCAAATACAAAAATGTCCATAAACCAAAGTTAAAGAGTTAATATGATAATTGTGGGACTAGATATGGGGTGTGACTCAGAAAAAAACATCTTAATCAACCAAAACATTAAGTGAAAGCAGCATGATGTGTATTCAATCTTTAGTAAGAGATGAAATCTTTTTTCAATACTTTAAGTTTCAGTTGTAAAATTTCTCTTTCCTGGTATCTCTTTCGGTCTGTGTCCATAAACAATCTTGGATTAACTGTGATTTTCTTTGACTTTTATGGATAAAATGCTCCATGAGCTCACCAATCCACATCAGGGGGATTTTTTTCCAGACTCATTAACACTGAATGAACTCTTGAGACTTTCCTTTGCGTGCTCGAGTGTGATGGTTTCCCAAGAGTCTGGAATTTCAGCAGGGTTTGCATTATAAGCTTTAGCAAATTCATTGTTGAACCTTTTCAAGACATATTTCCAGTAGTCTGAAGCCTTCAGGGTTTGATCAGGAGCGATTCGCCAGTCTGGGAAAATTTCAGCATACCTTTTGTAAGGGTGCCATTTGTGATTTGTGAGGTGGCAGCCAAAACAACAGTCACTGCTCACGTGCATATTCCAGAAATAAGTGTTCTGACCCCATCGTAAATGATTCCAGCTAGACCCCTCGACCGGTGCAGAGAAGTAAAATGCTCACTGTGATCACTTCCTCCTGCCTCACAGGGTGCTCTGCAGAATGGACACAGTTTGCCACACCCAATGACTCTGTTGAAGAGTTCATGCTCAGGGTTCACATGAAGACGTGTAAGCTTGACTTCAATGTTGGTCTCCTTCAATTTCTTTCTAAGTTTTTGCTCCATGTCCTTCACAAACACAGTGAGACACTGAGCAAACTCTTCTGGCTTGACATTGGTCAGAATCTTAAAAGGACCAAGAGCATCCTCAGAAATTACCAGTGTTGTACCTAGTTCCTGACGGATATCGTCAATCACTTCCTGCAGGGTTTGCCCTTTTTTTTCCTGAGCTTTGAGCACTGCATCATTAATGCTCTTGATACTTGATCTGAGATGTTGGTCCTCAAACCCAGATGTAGTCTCCTTGGTCAGGAGTTTCAGCATCTCATCATGGATCCACTTCTTGATGTACCACTCATATGAGCAGATGTAGCTCCAATAGTCATCAAAACTATCTTTTGTTATCAGATCCAGTAAGACTGAGTACTGGAAGAACATCCGTGTGCTGAACTGGAACCGTGTCACCATTTCTCCAGTGATATCAGGGCCCAAAGATTTGTAGATAAAGTCTAATACAGCGGGCGCCAAGCAGTGGTCTGTGAATTCCTCTGCTCTCTTCTGGCCCTGGTCTCGGTTGGTGAACTCGTCCTTGAAGATGGTACAAAACCTCTCTTTGTTTTCATTGAGACATGTGGAGGGATCGTTCCTTGTGATGAAATCTTCGTGCATTCTCTGAAATTCTCTGGCTGCAAATCCACAAATGTGCTGTTTCAGAGAAACCTCAAACTCAATCTCTATCTTCTCATTTTTGTTTTTGTTCAGCCTCTCATCAATCATGTGGAGGATCTCCAAGATGAAAGTGTCATGGTAGTCGTTCTTTTTGTCCACTTTCTTTTTCACAGACTGTCGGCATTCAATTATGATACCATCAGCGATGCTTTGCAGTGTCCTAACACGATCTTCGGTGCTGAATAATTTGTTGACTCTGTTCTTAAACTTGCTGATAAACCCTTCAACAGTGTATTTAAAAGGATCAAGTCCACAATCTCTCAGCTGTTTTTGGCTTAGTAACTCACAGGCAGCTCCTCCCTTGCGTGACAGGTTCTCTCTCAGGTGGTAGCTTACACTACCTGTGACATCTTTTGGCTTTTGTTTGAAGAGAACTTGTTCCTTTAACATTTTGTTCCACATTTTGTCAAATTCTTGGTCTAACTTTTGCTCTGTCATGTCCACTTTTTTCTTTCGGCAGTCTTCAATCAATGCACGCACCCTCTCCTTCAGGTCTTTTGTGTGGTTCTCCTTGATTCTGTCAAGTTCTCTCATTCCTCTTCTGATGTCTGCTGCAGTTGTAAGTTGGTTATGGACAGATCTTTGCATTTCTCTACAAATACTCTTTGCACTGTTTGCAAAGTCCTCTCTGTAGGCTTCAACAAGATGGATATGACCCTCAGTCTGCTTGAAGTACTTTTTCAGATTTTCAAGGAGCTTTTTCTCCCAAGCAGACACCTCTGAGCATGCATCACCTTTTAACTCTGTGAGTAAATCTCCAATATCAGTAAGCTCAGATTTCCCTCTGCCAAAGTTAGATATTGTAGTCTCTGCAGTTTGAGTCCATGAGTACATTTTTTCTTTGAATTCCCATTCCCATTGGTTGAATTTTGTGCAAAGCCTCATGTATGCATCTGCCACCAGGCTGTTCCTGAAGCTGAAGATGAAGTTTTCATGTTTGACAGCGTTCCACAGGCTTGTTGTCCACTCGATAAACTCCAACAGATTGCTGGCAGGAGACTCCCCCAAACTTTTGAGGATATTTTTCTTGAGTTCATAAACAACCTCACTGTACCCTGCATTAACTGGTGCCATTGGTGGGCTCCCATTCCAGAGTCCTGGTACGTAGCAGTTCCCAGTGTCTGGATTGTACTCCATCACATCAGTGAAGCTCCTGAAGTCTTTGTTTTCCATTTTGGCAGCTGCCTGAGTCATCTCATTTAACTGTTCCAGCAGCAGCTCTCTTTCTCTTAAGTTCTTCTCAGGGGCTGATACATCTGCCACATTCTGGTGAACAAACTGACATTTGGGTTTCTTGCCCACAGATTTCATTCTGAGGAAGGCATGCACAACTATCTGTAGGATGTCCTTCATTTCTGTGGAGTTCTCCATTGCAATATTGATGATGGTGATATCACTCAACCCCACAACAAGTGTTGCAAGCTCATTGTCATGTTCATAGCTGTTGTCAAGTTTTGAAAGCTCTGGTGACTTCAAGCCTTCAGTGTCAATGATCACCAAATAGTCACAGTTGAGTCTGTCTTTGACATTTTCATCTACTTTGATGAGCAACATGAAGGCACCTCTGGTGCATCGACCACTGCTGACAGCAAACTGGACTCCAAACATGGTGTTCAGGAGAGTAGACTTCCCTGTGCTCTGAACTCCAAGAACTGTAACCACCAGAATCTTGCTCTGAGGAGGAACCATGTCATTGAGACAAGACAGAACATCAGTCACCCATCTGAGAGGAATGTTGGAGGCATCACCATCTACAAGCTCAAGAGGAAATCCATCAAGCAACAACCCTGCACACAGTTTGGGCAGATGTGCTAACTGTCTGCGTGATGGATCTGTTTCTGGGAGAGAGACAGAAGCTTCATAGATCTGACCCATTTCACGGAAGAAGTGTTCAGTCCCAAGTGAGCTGTTGGACAGCTGTTGGTCTATTTTTTTGATTTCCTCTTTATTTTCAGAACTTTTGTTTTTGTTTTTGTAAGCCTCTCTGAGGCCAGACAGCTTCTCTCGAGACAGATTATCGAGGTTCATTCGCATCCATTTCAAGAAGTAAGACCTCTCATCACCAGGACTTGATATTGCATTGATGAAACATGTCATGGCGTTAGACATATCGTAAGAGTTCTGTTGTGCTCGAAGCTTTGCTTGCTTTTTCAGAAGATCACTTTTGTACTTTTCTATGTTTTCTGATGGGGCCTTTCGGAGTCGAAACATTTCCTTCTCCAGACAGGTTAGTTCTTTCCATATTTGCCCTTGCAATGGGAGCTGCTCTTCTTTGTATTTCAGGATATCTTGAATTTTTTCAGTGATGGCATCTGCATTTTTCTTTGCAGTCTGACACATCTGAGTGTCTTCATCTACCCATATTCCAAGTTCATGGGCAATGTCAGCCATCTGCTCAATTTTCATCTTCACTGCTGGGTTCTCCACCACACTGCTGACTGCTTTACGGAGGTTTTTGATGAAGTCTGCATCATTAATTTGCTTGAACTTTAAAAAGATGTTGTTTTTCTTCAGGTTCAGCTCCTTTGCCACCTTCTGGAGAGCATCCATTCTGAATCGTGGACTTTGGTGGTTGCCTACCAGGTAGATCTGTGCCTTGTGCTGTTTGTTTGTGAGCAGCTTGCACTCTGAGTCCAAACTGTCAAAAACACAAAAACTGCTGCAGATGTCTGACACAAAAAAGAAAACTGTGTTTCAAATGAAACAATGTTCCCACGAAGGTTAGCTACAGCCACCGGCTCACTGAAAACATCCATGTTTTTGTTCCCACAAGGTAGATACCAGGAGATTTCAGTCAGTCCATTGGATATTTGTCTTGGACAGTCACCATTTTCTAAGTCACGGTGTACAAATGTATCGTGGTACTGCTGAGGATTACTCAGAAGCTTGTTAAGGATCTCTGACTTAGACAACGAGCACTCACCTAGTCTGACAAAAGAAACCATTGGAAGTTCAGAGACAACAATCCTGTCTTCAATAAAGCCCTTAGACTCTGACAGAGATGAAGGTCTGTACTTCTGCACTATGTCTCTCATGGCCCAAAGCATCAGTGTGCACTGCTTTGTGTCACAGTTAGGAAGCAGCAGAGGCACTGAGAACTGACACATGGACATTTTGAGGGCCAGCTCTTGCTGAACAAAACCGTCGGAACACAGAAAGAGAGCAGTGATGATGTCAAGGGGGTTCACCCTGTCACCAGACTGCAGACCACCAAAAGGATTGTCGAAATCAAACTCTACATCATCTGAAACAGCTTCACAGGCTGAATCA